>JAJONR010001427.1:0-136619 GCA_029582245.1 Solanum etuberosum | reverse complement strand
CCCTTTTGTATAATTTTACCAATAATTATTAGACTTGAACTAAGCATATGCATAATTGTATTTTTTTTCACCATTAGCGTCGTTTTTCATTAAAGCCCATATCTTATTTGTACTTTGCAAAGCTCCAACAAACCTTACATGTTTGTTGCGCTTTTTGCTTTTCATAATACTGAGCATAGATGTAAGTTTATCTCATGTAGGCATCATAGTAGATCTCCAATAAAAAAGACAAGAACACCTTGAATTAATTGTGTCTACGCTTATTTAAACCTTCTAAAACAAAAAAGAGTAGACAAACTCTTCTATTCTACTCTCTTTAGGAATTCAAACTATGAGGGTGATCTGTACAGTTAGTTCCCTTCGTTTGTGGAGCTGGGCCTCTTTCCTCTCTTCCAAACAAATATTGTGCAAGATTTGTTGCATCATATTTGCAACAGCCTCGGGATCGAGATGAGGAAAATGCAACCAAAATAGACCCAGCCTTCGCTATGATCGGAGCTTCTCCTCTTCTACTCTTGAGAAATATATCTTCAAGTCTTCGAAAAGAATCCATGGCTTCGCTCAACTTGATTCGAGTTAGCAAGTTAAGGGTGAAAGGAATTTAAGAATGAATAGCATGCGAAGTCCTAGCTAGGAATTCCGAATAACTTTCTATATTCCTTAAGGTTACAAGTGAAGCTTACTTCCTGTGGTAGCCCCTTGGATCCTCGCCTCTCAAGGGTTGGGTTCTGTGGCGGGATCTTCGGTCTCCGGACTCATCTGGTAAAAGTGGTGGTTTGGTTCCTCCCCCCCCCCCCCATGTGGGAGAAGTTTGTATTAGCAATTAGGCACTTGCCTTATGGTTCGCAGTCCTCTTTCACCGAGATGCCTTTCAAAAATATTTTTTCCCTCGTCAAAAGAAGACCCACTATCGTAGATTTAGCCAATTCAGGCGTGGAAGGGAATTCCCCAATAGATTCTACAGATTCAGCGTTTGCGTTAAAAAGCTAGATTTCACAAACATGTACATTTTATACTATATACTATCACTATGCTCTACGTTAAAAAAAAATCCAAATTCTTCTTTACAAACAGTCCAGATGATATACAAGGGACCTGTTATCCAGATCTTCCTAAATTGCATCCTTAATCTACTAGTAGTCTTCCTTTGGTTCCCTTGACATAAATTCCACTTATTTCTTCAATATTCTCTCCTAAATTCTTACCAGTATTACTAGGAAATTTAACATTATGGCGAAAACTTCGCGACTAAATGACTATTTAATACCTGGACTACTAATTTCCAATTTATCCATGTCTCCTCTTGGAGCAAATTACTTCAGCAGAAGTTTACATAAATTAGATCATTCTTTTAAAGTAAGTTCTGCAAAAGATCCTTCCCAAGCTCCTCATTTGTCTTGCCTAAAAAATGTCTAAAGTTTCAGATATTGCCACTTGAATACTCCAAATACAAGGAAGCAAATATCTAGATACCAAACCTACGTGGAAGAAGAAGATCTGTACTTGCATTCATGAACTAGAAGTTAATGTTGGGTGGAAAGACATTGCTAACAAGATAGGAAGATTCATAAATGCTTCTCTACCATCGACATTCAATTCAAGATAGACAGACAAAGACATCCCCTATTCAGAGGCTGTCAGGAGCAGTAAATGGGGTAATATGGAATTTATTAGCACCTCCAAAGAAGAAGGAACTGGTCTGTCAAAGGAAAGAGCCATTCACATTGATGAATTTTTTGACCCATCTTAAAACGAAGTTCTGAACAGATGTGTGGTTTGCAATTTCCACGAAAAATTTCTGGAGCTGCCCACACTTTAAGATATCAGGAAGTGGTCGTATGGCCTCCGGAAACGAGCTCATGGATTAAATACCTATGAGATGGGTAACCACAGTTTCCTTTTAGAATTTGCTTCCAAAGCAGACGCAGAGTAGGTTATACATGGTGAATGGAAATGGAAGAAATCTCCAGCTCAACTCCATTGGTGGTCACCAACAATTGGAGCCATCAAGCAGGAAAAGAAACTCACCTCTGTTTGGGTTAAGTTTGTAGGAATAGCGTTATATTTATGGTCGCAAAAGACCTTCAGAGCTATTGGAGATCATAGTGGGGATGGATGGAGATGGAGGAAACACAACTCCGGAACAATCTCAAATGGGAAAGGGTCAGAATAAAAGGAGACGGTAGTGAAATTCCGAAGAATTAGTGACAATAGAGAATGGTGGATTTTTCTTCACGATCCAAGAATGGGTGGAACTGCCCAGCAACTTACTCCATCGGAACAGAAAACAGAGGTCTCCCTTCGAACCATAAGGTATCGAGAATGATATTTGCAGGTAAAAGGAAGATTGTGCACAGTGACGATATGCCAAAAACCACTATGGAACTCTTTAACAGTTGCAAGGGGATTGGCAAAAGGAATGGAGAGGAACACTGGTGGCAAATCATCCCAGCCTGCATTTGGTGGGTAGTCTCTTCTTTATTTAATGTAAACATGATCTTTTGGAGGATACAGGGGGGTCTCATAGAACTGATAGGCAAAGTGTAATAAAGGTAGCTGTTAGCTCTCTGTTTTAGCCCCTCCTTTGGCTCCTATTTATGGATTTTGTAATTACTCTCCAGAAACACCCCTGGTGTTGACTTTTAAAATATATACAGGTTGTTATCTTTTTTTTTAAAAAAAAAAGTTAATTTGTAGTTGCCAAACTTTACTTGTTATTTAAATATTCCAGCACAAACTTGAAGCAAATGTGTTCTCTCTCACCTGTAATGAGGTTACTGGTTAGAATATGAACATCTTCAGTTGAAAAAGGACAGTTTTACTGCATCCTAGAAAAACCAATTTCGTCCCTTTCTCATGAAATTGTTTTAGCATCTCACTTCCTATATCTACATCTTTAGACTGCTCAAAGAAAACATCTATAACTGGCATACTAAAGCAAGCACAAGCTTAAAAAAATCCCAGGGGAAAAAATAGGATTTCTTATCCATGCAGAGTTCTCCCCTAACATGATAAAATGCAAGTACAGTCTGCAGCTATCAAATGACATAGTCAATCAATTAAAGCAGGATCTAAGGACAAAGAGGATCAAGTAAAAAATGCTCAAGCTTTTACCTAAATCAACTTAGAGATGACTTAATTTATATCTGCTTGGCATCAACAACACTAATTATTACGAAAAAAATCAATGACTAGCATGCATAGTCTAACTAGACACACTCAAGTATATAGCCCTGAAAGATAGGATGAGCTTTGTGAAAGAAACTTGACAAACTCTTGTTTCCTTATTTCAAAGGTGTTCTTTGCACTGGTCAGCAACGTTTGCTCTCTCTCTAAATCTTCCACAAATCTTACCCTTTTCCACTTCAGCTCCTTCATCCGTCTCTCACTTTCAAAATAGCTTTCAGGTAGATTCGACCTTCCAGAACTCTTTGGAAATTTGATCTGTACTTCCCTTTACAAAAAATATACACGAGAAAGAAAGAATCCAAATGATTCAGTGATGCAATACAAACAAACAACAACAACATATCCAGTGTAATCCCACAAGTGGGGTCTGGGAGGGTGGTGTAGGCAGCCATGCCCCTACCTTGGGAAGGTAGAGAGCATAATGATTCAGTGATGCAATCAACAAGAAAAATAAAGTGTGCTGCAAATTCGAAGAAATCTAATATATAAATATACGAAATCAAATACATGTAATATAAATACATAGGAATAGGATTGAAAACAACTCCTACGAGACAGTGAGATGAAGATATAAATAATTACCAGAAGTCATTCAGGTAAATCTAAAATGTGTCGTAGACTCGGAACGTGATAAATCCTGAAAACTCCTCTCCCAGAAAATTATATTATAGATTATCTTTCCTGATTAACTTCTATAATGTGTTGATGACTCTTTTCTTCTCCCCCCCCCCCCCCCCCCAGAATAATGATTCATTAAAGATGCTGTAGATGTAGTGAAAGAAATGGAAGAACATGCTTTCATGCACCATTCTATACAGATCGACAGAGGAAGTTCGTGAAAGGTTGAACTACTGAACTCCACAAAGGTCAAGCAACATGGTCACAAAATAACACCAGCTACCCAGTTCAGGCGCACAGTTAGAGATCAAGTATATTACTTGATACTCAAAAATGAACAAGTTAATAGGCAATCAATTCTTTAAAGTATCTTCACAGACAAGTTGAACTATGAAAGAAGAAAAAATTATGAATATAATAAACACACTACTTAAGACAAACCTCTTTACCTTTTGCCTACGGAAAATATACCACCACTCTTTATGATCCCACCGTCCAATGATATGGCTCCATCAGTTATAAAAGGTAGTGCCTGCATCATGTCTGCCCTTGTTTTGTATACTTGCAACCGTGAGAAGAGTCCATAGAAGAGGGTCTCTCTCAGGCCATGACCAGTGCTTGTAACACAATATAAGTTCGCAGTGTCAATATTGATCATATTGACAGCAAAACCAAGAAAACCAGGAGGAGTTTCCTCGTTGAGGTATCTTGGCTTCTTTATGGACAGCCTCCTCTGAGGGTCATCAGCAATAAATTCACCAGTGTATGGTCTAAAATGATAACCCAAAAATGAAAAAGATAAGAGAGTAAAGAAGTGCTAAAGAATATGAAATGCATTTGCAAGGAGAGATCATCATAACCTCAAACCTTAAGTTCTCAAGACAGATTACAAGATATCGGTCATCCAAAGGTCTCCCAATTGAAGCTCCAACTCCATGAAGACCAGAACTTTTAATTATAAGACCTTCCTTATCATATGTTTCCAGTGCTTTAAGTCCATCATGCGTCTTGCAAACAACTGCTAACATGGTTTCTTGCCCAAGATAATCTGAGAGAGTCCTGGATTTCAGAGATTAAGATACAAATTTCAGTCATAATACAGTGAACTTCTAAAAAAAATTTGCCAAGTACAGTGAACTTCCATTATCTGCCTACTTCTTGGTAAAGATATGGCACTAGGGCCAAACTCGACCCCAAAATATATCTCATGAGGGGAAGATTGCCCAAGCCTGTATATGCAAACCACACATTCATTCCCCAACTAATGTGGGACTCTAACCTACTCGAACACCCCTTTCACGTCCAGGCTCAACTGGAGTGTGTACCGGGAGCCCAAACAGGGATGTAAAGATATGACACTTGAGCCTCACTCAACTCCAAAAGTAACTCATGAGAGGAGGATTTTCCAGGTCTATATAAGCATACCACCACTCCATTCCCAACCAATGTGGGACTCTAACCCACTCTAACACCCCTTTCACGCCCAGACCCAACTGGAACATGGACAGAAAGCCCAAACAGGGACTGACCTGGCACTGATATCATGTAAGGATGTGGCACTTGGGCCAAACTCAAACCCAAAATCTAGCTCATGAGGGGAGGATGTCCATATACGCAAACGCACATCCATTCCCCAACCAACATGGGACTTTAACCCACTCTAACATTCTTTAAACGCCATGCTTCTTTCATCTTCAATCTCAAAATGAAAAGAACTATTCAGATTCTAACTCCTACGTCATGACAAGACCTAGCTTTAAGCAAAGAGATGCTCATTTTCATACACAAAAGAATCTCCACATGCTAAGGGGCTATTCCCAGGTCAATTGTACAAAGAAAAGGTCCAAAAGTATTAACAACAACAGCAAAAACATACCTAGTGAGAGGATGAAAAGTACAATAAGAATATTATTATTAATGATAATAATAATTATAATATACTTAGTACGACCTAAGAAAGCGAGAAAACGTTCAACTACCAACTAACACTCTACCCTAATCTGCGACCTCCAAACCCTAATTACTCAATACCTATGACAAATTCAAAGACCAGAACGTATCAAACTTTTTGTCTCAAGTCTTCACCATCATGCAGCCACATATTGTCATCTTGATTGGGACCGAGTGAACGAGTGCTATAATCTCTTGAACATGGACTAGCATAGAAAGTAGACTCATACAAAGCTCATTTCTTTTCTCTTCTTTATCTATTTTTTGTAGAAAACGCCAGCAATTACTAGATGCTATGTGAAACTAACCTGCTGAGATTGTCGTCGTCAACCTTCCCAAGCAAAGCAACAATTCCTATCACGTCCTTCATATACGGAATATGAGTAATCTGAGTTCCATTATGAGTTGGCAGCTGGCAACTGTTCAATGTTAAGATTTCTTCAATGGTCTCCAACTCATTCTGCCCATTAGAAGATTCCTTATTTTCAGAACCAGTTCCACTTGCTGAATAAGTCTTGCCGAGAGAAACTACAATACCCCACAAGCACAAGGCATTAAAATTGAGAAACAGTGAAAAGGCATATGACAAAAGGGAAAGAAAAAAGTTAAAGTGAATGCTATAGTCTACACTGAGTGCTTTTAAATAGGCAATACACAACATTAAACCCATGAGCAATATATTAAGCTCACTGAAACAAGCTGATGGCTGGTATTCTGCACTACAGGTAATCACGAAATCCATATTTACTTGAAATGTGAAAGACGCCCATTGATATGACAATCTTACAATGGTTGATTGTTTCCCTCCCATAAAGACAGAGTAAAAGCATTATATTCTAGGTTACTGAAAGAACAAAATAACTACAGTAACCTTTTAAAATTTTGCACAACCATTTTACAGCACACCTAATTAACTTGAAAAGAAGGAAACAATACCTTCTAAATCCAAAATTGAATCATCCAACCTGTTCTTCTGACCCTCTAAGAATTTGATATTATCTTCATGGTGTTTAATTTTAAGACCAATCTCCTTGATTGCATCCTCAAGTTTCTGCAGTAATTAATTGATGCAGTAATGAATATTGATCCATTTACTTCACAATATATTATTATGTCCATTATCATCTCAAATAATGGACGCTAGTAGATATATCTATACCTATCATCAAGACTATTGTGTATATTGCATCCATGAATGACAAAATAAAATAAACTAGGCAGATATCTTTGAAAATCATAACCACCTTGGAATGGCAGCTAACAGCCTCAGCAGTTCCATTTTGCATTATGTCCCGATTGCCAGCAAAAGTAAAGGAATTAATCTGACCTCCTTGATTGAGCGATGGATCATGCATAAGTGGTGCCTTAGGAACGATTCGTAGCTGGAAAAGTAATGTAAAAACATCAGTTTGTTAGAGTTGCTTATTAAGAAAAAGTTCAACAAGTGTCTAGTATAAGGTCCTAGAGTGCTCACCACATCTACAGTGAACAAGTAATACTAATGCGCAAATCATACATGCCATTTTTTTTATCTTTGTTTCATTAAGGAGGAACATAAAATATACTTTCCTTCTGAAAATACAAATGAAGGTTGAACATTCAGATTTCCACAACAGGATGCCAAAGTTTCTTCAGGCAATATACTACATAGATGGAAAGAGGCCAAAGCTGAGGCTTAATCGAACAGCCCTCATTTTTAGTAAATTTAGAACGTGCGACCAACTACGGGGCAATGGAAAACAAAATTGACAATTTCAGGTACTAGTTCAAATACAGGCATCAACATTAACTAATGGAAGTGCTTTGAAGCTAAGTCCCTTAAGTTTGTAGATATAAAATAAAAATTGGTAAAGGGGAGCCGCAAAGGGATTGATATTATTGTGTTTAGAAAGAAAAAACTACTCACAAGTGCATTCTCAAACTGTTTGAAGGGCACGGGCAACATAAATATAAAGTGAAAAATGAAATAATAGGACTTCCTTGTAAGGTTGCTAATTGTACATTTCTCCAGCATCAAGTATCAATACACTTATCCTTTACCAATCAAAAAATAATAGTAGGACTCTCAGGTTTTCCAGAGTCAATTGGCATACAGATGAGAACCAGCAGACCAGCATCTACCACCAAGCCCTACCTAGTAACATCCATGCAAGTCAACTAAACCCTTAGCCAACCTCACCAACGCAACATATCTTGCGAACAAGATGACTATCCCATATCTGAAGTGTGAGCAGTTAAATGGTAATAAAACCAAATAAAATAAGGTAGGGACTAAATAGTAATCTCAGTTCTTGAATATAGTCCTCATTAATTTCTCAACCACAAGATAAACCCCATTTTACATGCCATTTTATAAGTAACCTCGTTTTACTTGCCATTACTAGACTTAACGAATACTACTACATAAAAACTTTATTAAAAGCCTTCAATTATGAATCAGATCCAAAGTTTAAAAAAGCATGTTTTATCCCATAGATCAAGCTGATTTGCTTGAAACTTGACAAAGTTTTGCCTGTTAGTTATATCCATGTTGGCTCCCTTCTAGTGTGTGTCTCAAAAGAACACAACTATCATTTGCATCAAGCCTCTAGTAGTTCTTGAAAATTAATGCACAAGTAAAAACTAACTTGCAGGTTTGACAATAACAACAACAACATACCCAGTGTAATCCCACAACTAGGGTCTTGGGATGGTAGAGTGTACGCAGACCTTACCCCTATCTCATAGAGATAGAGAGGTTGTTTCCGGTAGACCCTCGGCTTACTTTGTCAAGGTAACAGAAAAATAAAAATTAAATATAATACTAAAAGTGAATTGCCATGTTCACGCATGATGATAAAACTAAAAACATTTAGGAGTCTTTAACTTTTTTTGTAATAGACACACAAATTCCTTTGTTTGTTTCTCCTAATTTCAGCAGGCAAATCTTCTCAAAACAAGTTGATGGGCAATCTTTATTCAACTCGGCAGCCTCATTAATTCCACCAGATATTTCTTGTTAATTGGTAAAGAGTAACTTTTATAGATATATCAACAAAAAGAGAATGTTTGAAAAGGTTAAAACTTGCAATTGAAAGAGGAAACTATAACAAGTATGTAATGAGCTAGTAAAATCAACAATAACTCCACAATCATTTACATCTAATTACACCAGATGTGATATGATCAAGAATGTCATTATCTAAATTGGGGATTTGTTGTGGTGTGAGGAGCACGTAACACACGACTAGCAAGTCATGCATTGCTTTGACAAAATGGGTGCCACAAGCAGATTCTCTGAGGAAGTGTGATGTGAAGAATTAAATTAGGTCGTTTTATGTAGATTTGTTACATCAAACGCAAAGGCATTGCATGAAGGCCGAATCTACTTATAAATTGACACTATCTTGAGTGAAACTACATTAAGATGTAGGTTTTAGAGTTAGGTTAAGTGTTAGGGCTTAGGTGAAATGATTTAGTTCAACTGTCTCATACCTTCTTTTTTTTTTATGACAAGGAAAACCCGCAGCCGCTATCCTTTAGATGCGCACAGCATAAAACCCCCGATCCTATGCAATAGCTCGCAAACCACAGGAGAGGTAACCCGCACTAGACAAGCCCGGTGTGACGAGCTCGACCCACAAGGCGAACCCCTTGCTTTCGCGGGCAAGGGATTTCGAACTTGAGCCCTCCAATATGGAATTCCCAAGCCCAAACCGCTGGGTCACCCGAAAGGTTTAAACAGTCTCATACCTTACACTTCAGTAAAATACTCTCCAAGCGAAATCCTATCATTGTGACCCTAATCTCTCCAGAATAGTTGATATGGCCATGCCCACCGACAGCAAGCCACCACCAGTGGCTGGTCTACCCATTACAGCTCCCTCTACAACGACGAACTACATTGCAGCCCTACATAACACCATTATCCAAGAGAAAACCAAACATATTATGCTTCAACCTGTCACATAATGGTGAACCCACCATCCCATGAACCAAGAAAGATTTTGATAGGCTGTGTATCAGGCAAAACCTTCTATATGCACTGGTGGCAAAATTAACATATGGAAGACCTTATTGATACTCGTTAAAAAAAAATATGCCAACACAATTGGAGCATGCAATATTGGCTATCTTGAAGAAAGGCAAGTCCGACGAGATCAACACCAAGTGCAGGCATGTGAACCTCTTTCCGCCACTTTTCAAAAAATAGTATCGTTGTGCATCATTCAAGCAAAATCAGTCGTCAGCGTACAAATTCCAGTGACTACTCACAACTATCTATGTTTTCTTTGGTATTGTGCAAAATCCAACACCACCACAAGGTCCAGCAACCTCCGGCGACCAAAGCTCAACCAACGTCATTGGTCGCAAATACCTCACGCAAGGCTAGATCTAGGATTCTAGCGACCGCGATAGTACCACGCGCCAATGCGTAAGCCTGTTCCAGCTAGTTTTCTGGCGACTTGACTCGTGATTTCGAGACAATCCATACATTTTATACCAAATTTTGAGCACTTTTTGGTGACCACACTTTTGCCAAAGGATATACTCAGATATTTGGGCTGGATTAGAATGATAATTTCTCATCCCGGGCTAAAATAGCATATATCTGCCTTTTTCTATCCATGGTTGCCATTTGTCATTGGCCTCTTCATCAGTTGGACATTAATGATGCTTTACCACATGATTTTATTAGTCGGGGGGAGTCCAGTATCCTTGTATGTCGATTGTGCAGGTCACTCTAAAGTCTAAGGTTTGAAACAGTCTTCTTGAGCTAGATTTGGGGAGTTCAGCAAGTAATTCAGGAGTTCGGCATGATTCGTGGTGAAGTTGATCACTCTGTGTTTTATCAATATATTGCATCTAATCTGTGTATTTATTTGGTGGTCTAAGTTGACGTTATCGTTAGCACCGGCAATGATCAGGATAGTATCACTAATTTGAAGTAAAATCTCTTCCAGTATTTCCAAACTAAAGACCTCAGCGGACTGAAGTATTTTCTAGGTATTGAGGTTGCTCAGTCCAGATTAAGTATTGTTATTTCATAATGCATGTGTGCCTTGGTCATTCTTGAGGAGACAAGAATGATGGGATGTAGACCTATTGACGCTCCTATGGATCCTAATGCTAAACTACTGCCACGACAGGGGGAGCCATTCAGCGATTTTGGAAGGTATAGATGGATAGTGGGAAAGTTGAATTATAGTGACTAGAGCTGACATCCTTTTCTTGTGAGTCTTGCAAGATAGTTTATGACTTACCCTGTAATAATCATTGGGATACAGTTGTTCGTATTTTGTGATATATAAAGTGAGTTTCAAGTATAGGACTATTCTTTGATGATCGAGGCCATAAGCATATCATTGGATATATAGACGTTGATTGGGCAAGATCACCCACTGATAGACGTGGGTGATAGACGTTCCAGGTTTGGATATTGTGTTTTAGTAGGAAGTAATTTGGTATCCTGGAAGTGTAAGACGCAAAGTGTGGTTGCTCGATCAAGTACAGAGAAGTACAATATCGAGCAATGGTTGCAGCAACTCGTGAGCTAGTTTGGATTACACAGTTGCTGAGAGAACTAAAATTTGGAGAAATCGACCAAATGGAACTTGAGGGTCGATATACCCCTGGTGAGAAAGGAACTGGTGGATTTTATGACAGACCTTTCCGTTAAAGAAAAACCATTTCACGGAATCACCTCACCCTCCCGCTCTTGCTTTGTAAAATTTCCATTTCCACTAGATCCTAACACACTCCTTCCTACCTAATCATGATGTAACATTTGGATATCATAAAAATCTCTAACTAGAACCCTAGATTCTCTGATACCATAAACTAGCAGCCAAAGGAACATCGAAATTGACGAAGAATTATATTAGAGCACATGCATGACGGCTTTATCGGTGCCCATTAGCATTCATTAAGTATTTTTATGGTTTATATCTCTTATACTGACTCCTGAAACTCAATTGACAGAATGAGCATTTTCAATTGAGTAGAAAAGTCATTTAATTCACTAAACAATTGAAGGTAAAACAGAGGGGGCAAAAGAGGGAAAGGGAGAACCTGCACCTTCTCATTGTCTATCGACATTCTCCGTTGTTCGCCGTCCATCGTTGAATCGCCGGAGATTCCGAGAAGAGTGAGACTGGCGCCGTTGAAGGGAGGAGTGGGGAACAACAATGAGCGTGAGTTCCGACAGCAAAGTGAATATAGGGGTATTTGGTGTGAAGGCGTTTTGGCATTTATTTGGTGCATAAAATCTCAACTAACTCACACTTGACACGTGTACAATTTTTTCAATTTTTTTGCTAATATTTTTTTGGAAAAATTTCATAAATATAAAATAAAAGTAATTTTATCCATACCAAAAATATAGTCAAGTATTTATTTACATAAAAAATAGTTTAAATTTAGTGATACATGTAACAAAAATTATTTTCAACAAAATGATCGTATGTATATATAGTATACTAGTAAAATTATCGGCGCTTCGCGCGGGAATTTAATATCACAAAATTTATAAAATAATACTTAAAATCTATCGGTCATTAAAACTAAAATACTATATTATTTTACATACAAGATTACGTAGTAAGGAACATCTATAATGTATAGGAAAATGAAAATTATAACATCTTATTATTTATCCTTAATAAAATAAGCATAAATTTATGACTGTAAAAAAAATACCAGGATCTGTAACATAAGCAATGGTGTCAGTTAGCAACTCAATAGGAGCAAAGTACACGAATATTTAATTGTGCAGAAGAAGAAGAATAAGAAGTTCAAAATTTTCGTTGTTTTAAAATGAGAGGAAACCCCTCTATTTATAGACAACAAAGGGTAGTGTGAACAAATGTTTGTTGTGCCTTATCGGAAATGTCACAACTATTTGGAAAAATTGCAACCCTTCGGAGAGGTCACAACCTTTCATAAAAGATACAACTTTTCATAAAAGGCGCAACTCTTCATTGAAGTCGCAATTTTTCATAAAAGTCACAACTTTTCATAAAACTCACAACTTTTCATGAAAGGGAAGGCTAGATTTGGAAATAACTAAATTAAAAGGGAATCCTGATTTGTGGTGGCGCTACGTAGGCGGGCCTACGGTTCTCCTATATATATATATATATATATATGATATGATATGATTGATATTGTACAAATAGTATAGGCTCGTGTATAGATGATGTATAACTATATATTAGAGATGTACATTGTTGATACAATAAAGTATATATTGCATATTGATTTTTATTCAATCTCAACCAACTCAAATCTCCCCTAAATAGTTTCAAATTTTAGATATGAGCTCCTCGTATTGATTCGTTTAATATATTAATCATGTTTGCGGCAAATCTAACTCATGATTTTTTTTGGTTAATTATGCAAGATATGAGAACTTTTAAATCATGATTTTGCAAAATTTTGTAGAGATATTTTTCATGATAATCAGTTTGTGTATATTTCATTGATAGACATTCATTCATTCAAGAAGCAAAAACTATCATTGTTTTTACATGTTCTGTACTGCACAACCAGAGACGAGTTCTATGGAACAATTCATTTACAAATTCTATATAGCCACCTGGATGATCTGAGGAATCTTTTACAAGATGTAAAAAGATACAAATTTATTATGATAATGAACTAATAGTTTGGCTAAATTTGGTTAGTACAATAATCGAATAGTCATTTTGAGTAGTAAACTAATAATTTGGCCAATTTGATTAGTAAAATAATCGAATGATCAATTCTTTTAATTTCCCCTTTTTCTAGTTTAGATGTAGCAAAAATAGCAAATTATGACCCGTTTAATTTACACAAATTGAGGTTGATTATTGATCTGTTTATTTATTAGCTCACACATTTTAGTCCATCAAATTTTTGGACCAATATATACTCTAGAGTTTAGACTAATTCATGCAAAATAATCAAAATTTTTTTATTTAATATATTATATATAATCATAATAACAAAAAATTATATTTTTACAAGGTACTAAAAATTATAAAAACAAATAAGCAACTAAAATGTAGCAAAAATTGGGTGAATTGAGTTATGACACCCAATTTATTTCTGTCCAAATAAACTTTGGAAAAATTCGACAAATGTCATTTGGTCAAAATTTGTCTCTAAAATAACTCAATTATCATTAATTACATAAAATGGTCATTTGTCCACTTTCAATTTTAAGCGCAGTAATTTTTCGCTACTACTTTTCCTTTCTGCTTTTTCTTCTTCTTTCAGTCATTAATGACTTTTCCCTTCCTTCTTCTTCTCTTCCTCCTTATTCTTCCTTCGTTATTTATTTGTTGTTTTCCTTCTTCCTTCCTTTATCCTCCTCTTTTTTCTTCTTCTTCTTCTCCTTCTTCCATATACAAATCTTGTTCAATGCTCGACTTTAAAAATTAACATACCATAAACGTGAATCGTTTTGAATGAATAATATACTAAAAGACTCAAAACTTTGAGATGAATTTATATCTAAATTTTGGAACTCTTTAGAGAAGATCTGAGTTGGTTGGAATAGAAAAAAAGAAGAAGGGAAAACTACACAAATTGGACTTATTAGGCATAGAATTTACTCAAATTAGACTTAACCCAATATATTACCCTGATTGGACCCACAATCAAAAATATTTACCCGACTGCCCCGGTGTTCTATCCACTGAACCACTGTTTCTTCATCCTTGATACCATCAGAGTATATATATACTCTAATGGAATATCAAAGAGTAACTGAGTAGTGTTTCCACTGAAGCACTCTTCACCTTTGATACTATATATATATATATATACACACACACACACGCATTAGTAGTTAAAAACATAAGGTATAAAAATAAGGGGACAAACGCTTGTAAATAATTTCCCTTTTGGGTACAAGTGTTCTTTTGAAAAAAAAAAAGAATCTGCAATGTATACTTTATTATATCAATAATGTATATATATGTATATCGTCTATATAAATTATACATTATTTATATAATATCAATATATTATACACATATCGATTCATTAAATATAGATACTATATTTTGTTGAACATAATTTTTGTTGCTTATACCTACCATAGTCAATAGCCCTAGAATGAATAGGGAACAGAGAAGAATTGGTAGGATGGTTTAAGGGAATATACATAAATAGATAAGTCAATCAGTCGGATAATTGATTACTAATCTTAAAAATACATAACTATACAAAGGAAAAGATTCATCATCAATTCCTCAACTACTCTAAAAAAAGTTTAAAGCATATAATTGTATGCTTAAGTTACATTGCTTTATGTGTATCTTCATTTTTTTATGGTGCTTCTTCATCTACAATTGAGCTTGAACTCAAAATCATGCATATACATTGCCAAAACATGAAAGTATATAATCCTGCTCCATTTAAATCATGTCTTTTTCTATGCAATTTTTTCTTATTCTCCACAAGTCGCTGCACACAGATTTAATTACCTAACCATCATACATGCATAAATCTTTTTCTTTTTTTATCATGTTGAATAGAATTCTTCATTTTTATCATCTAGTATAGTGTAGTTCTCTAATAATGAACTTCAATATATGCTCTCATGTATTCCCTTGTTTATTTAATTATATATATATATTTGTCATGACCTTTAGAAATAACTTGTTGAATAATCATTTTGATAGAGAAGAAAACTTAAGTGAAAAAACATGTTTGCTGTTGCGGAGAGAAATAAATAGTCTAGGATAGTCCGCAACTTAATCTGTTGTATTCACTGTTATTTGTTTTGGTTTGGCAGGGGGCGCTTTTTTCCCCACTAATGAAGCCTATGCAGTGTAATTTCGGAATAGTTGGATTGAGTTGATATCGAATATCGGATTGAAAAAAACAATGCTGATAGAATTTCACAGAATATATTATTGTTGTAATATGGCAACTTTTTGATATATTTTTTACCAAGCATTTGTTTTTAGAGTTCTAAATATAAGGATTTCCTACTTTTACTAATAATTAAAATTTTAGCTGATTTCAAAGTCTTAATATAAGAATAACAATTAGTTAAGGAGAACAATAGATGGCAATTTAATCTATTATAAAGTCATTTAACGAAGAAACTATAAATAGATTAATGATTGACAAATTATGACATAATATATTTTCCCCGAATATATTACTGTAACTGTTTGCTACGCGTCAAAAATAACATAATGAGTAGTTGTTCGTACTGTCACATACAAGCATATCTATCTGAAAGGGAAGCAGATGCAGCTGCGTCACCTTTAGTTCCTTTCCAAACAAAGATAAATAAATGAGACCTATGACTTTACAAAAGACAACTAAGTAACTCTGCCACCAACACTGAGACAGAGTAGGTGGAAAGATACACCTTCATCATTCATTTACTTGGATAGCTACAGGTGTTTGATTTGTACAGTATACTACCCTGTGTTTCTTCACAAAAGATATGTTCCAAAAAAGGGAAGTCTCCAGCGTAATTACATGTACAAGCCTCAGAAGAAGCAAACCAGCATCAACTGATATCCATGTCAGAGCTGTACATTCCAGGCGAAGGATCCAACTGATCATCAATCTGCTTTTTATAGCTGAGCTTTCTGGCCAACTTCTTCTTGTACTTTGCTTCATTCCTAAGCTCTTCCTGTATTTGATCTTGCAATTGATTTCGTTCCAGCTTCAACTCTTCGATTCTCTTCAATCTTTCTACTTTTTCAGGTGAGAGGAGCAACTGTCTTTCCAGACAGATGACTGGAAATAGAATGTATGGTTCCCTGAAGAAAATAAAGACGGACATTAATCGGCCCAAGGATGTCATGCAAAATCTACTCATCTTTGTGAGAAACAAATAAATGGTAGACAAGTAGGAAAAAGAAAGTACATACTCAGATCCAACAGATGCAGATACAACTCCATTTCCTCTCATCATTCCACCATCCAAGGAAACCGCACCATCTTCTATGCAGGAACTTGCCATGTAAAGATGCTCTCTAGACTTGTAGACTTGAAGCTTACCAAGCAGACGATAAAATAATGTCTCTCGGAGACCATGACCTGAAGCAGTTCTAAACTGCAAATATTCTGCAGGAAGGAATATCATATTAACCGCGTAGCCCAAAAAGCCTGGGGGAGTTTCTCTGTTTGATAAAGTAGGGTGTGGAATAGCAAGTTCTCTTTGGGGATCACTGCTGACTCCTCGCGTATATGGCCTGGAATAAAAAGCAAGGACCTTACACATTGTTTTTTTATTCAGAGAGCATTGACCAGACATGGCTGAAACATGATTTATTAACTGGATCGAGAAACCAAAAATCCAAACAATTGATATCATTTAGTATAAAGTAAACCAGAGAAAGCAAGGCTTTTACCTTATATCCTCAAGGCATATAACCAAATATCGACCCTTGATGGAAATTCCAAGCTTAGCTGCTAATATGTCAAGAGCACTGGCGCAATTCACATTTCCATCCATTTGATAATTTTCAAGAGCTCTGGCAGCTGCATGGGATTTGCATACTACAGCAAGCATCTGATCTTCTCCAAGATATGTTGAAAGCATGCTAAGGGAAGAAAACACACTCAATTACATCCATACTGACAAGGAAGTTCTTATACTCGGTCGTTTTAAAGAAAAGGATACCTGCTAAGCTTATGGGTCCGAACCTCTCCAAGAAGTGCAACCGCGCCAAGTATGTCATGAGCATATTTGAGATAAAGCTGTTCAGGTTTTGGTGATCTGAGCAGCTTGTGTATAACAGCAGCTGCACTGTCCGCCTTTCCTTCCATCTTCTCCATAACCACGTCTTTATCATAGCCCAAGTCGTGAAAAGAATCAAGACCGATACAAGCTGCATCCATGACCATTTCATGTTACAATTTCTAAGATGCATTTAATATGTCTAAAAAGAAGTTAAGACAATCTGTTGCTACTTAGGTATCACTATTCAACAAGCAACCACATGATCTCTTTCAATTTAACAGATTGTTAAATTGCAAGACTAGTTATAGCACCAGAAACAGAAAGTAAGGAGAAGTTCGGGGAGAACTCCAGAGACATAAGGAACAGAAAAGATATGTCAGGACTACCTTTAAACCATCCAAACTGAAGTAACAGAAACTTGCAAGAGTTGCACCATCATCAATTTTTTCTTTTTTTCTTTCATTGATCCTCTTCTTAAAATAAGTAAATAACTAGTTTTTCTCCTTGAAAATTGAAACATTGACTTGAAATTGCCAGAGAGATGACAACATGGACCTGGTGCCACCAATCAATATTCCTACTCTTTGGTTCACTTCTTTCACTCACATTCACACTACGCAATCCTATAGCCATAATAATTATGCAGAGTTAAATCAGAAAAAAAACACAACTTCAATTACCTCACCTCTATTAGCCCACTTCAAAGGCTTACCTCATAAATGATTAAATTTCCTTTCTGGTATTTGTCTTATTTCTTAAACAATTATAGACAGTCTGTGTTCAGTCCAGAAGATAGTTTAAAAAGAAATGCAGCCTTCTCCGTAAAATCTAAAAGGATAAGTTCTAGAAATTATACACATGTTGCTCTAGAAACTGGGAAGAGATCACAGAAAAAGCCTTCAAATGACAATCAAACCAGGATGATTCATCATTTATCACAAATCCCCTATATATTATAGAGTACTCTTTTGAAAATTAATGCAGAACTTTGATGATACGTAAAATAAAGAAGAAAATGTGTAAGAACAAGAGTATCTACAATGTCGACATGCTATGAAATTTCTCTCTTCAATTATCGTTTTCCTTTCAATAATCAGTTGCAAAAAGAAAAAACAATATTGAAATCTTTTAAATTTCACTTTATGGAAAGTGACAGTCGGTTTAATAGATTTTTCGGTGAAATATTTCACAGTGCTTCATTAACACCATATTAATTTGTAGAGACAAACTGAAAGCAAGAAAATATAGCAGAATATATAACACATAGGGAATCTCCGCAAATAGTAATCTTTAGATTTGAAGCTAAAAGGTTCAAGATCATGATTCAAAGAAGAAGTTACCACTGCCTTTTGCATGCGTCCCTGGAATTTGCAAAATCACATAAAGAAGAGACAATAAGTTAAGAGATAGTTACATGTCAAGATATCCCTAATTAACACGTTTAGATCGTGGCATCTAATGCAAACGTGCCAAGCAGATGGTTTAAAATAGGCATGGTTCATGATGCACACATAACATTGTTTTGATTTCATGTGCCAGTTAAAAAATTTCCGGACTACATAAGCCAAAAAATTGTAGCAACACAGTAGCATGACAGAATCGTGATAACAATTATAGAAAGCTGAAGGCATGAGGTGTAGACAGTAATGTAGCATACAAGCATCAGCTGAATTAATAATACCTCCCAAGTTGGACATCTCAAGCTCAATATTTGATTGCTTAATATTAAGTGACTCCACAGTTGCATCACATTGTCTGATGCATAGGCCATATCTGCAAATATCATCCCCAAGTTTCTGTCGAGAAACACACTCAAGTTTAGTGACAGTCTACATAGCAATAAATGCAGCAATGGGAGATAGCAAACAAGCAAAAAAAGAAAGATAGATATGTGTCATTCATGCAGGACCTGCCGCTACTTCTAGTCCTTCTATTACTACTATTACTACACCAACTACTACTACTGCGTGGAACAATTTCCAAAGACACCTATAGCACTTGGAGACATACATTAAAATGATCGGCCAGATCCATCAAAAGATGTGTTCCAAACTTCACACATTCAAAAGAAGGCCATTCTTCCCTCCACCAAAGAAAAGAATATTAATGGTCACATGAGACTATCATTCTTGATACAAAAACACATACTTGTAGTCTGTCTTCCAGATCCATGGAAGCACATGAATCGTTGAAGATCATTATATTTCCATGGTAAAAAATGAACATATTCATTGATCATTCAAGGTTTTCTGAATCCAATTCAAAATCGATATTATCTCCTGTTACTTTATTCATTTTTGTTCAAAACATTCATGAGATAACATACAGGATACTTCGCAGTGCCAAATTGCAGGGGAATGACAAGACCAAAATCAAACATGAGTTCATTGATATGTATCTACTTGTCTCTAAGTTCAGGCTGGAACGGTTTCTAGCATGGAGATTTCAAAACTCAACAAAAGCCACAGAAAATAAATATCTAGTGCTGCATATTTGAAATGTATTTCTAATAAAGATCTTTTGACCACAGCTAAGCAAACTGTGTATTGGAATGATGCAACAACCGTTAAGTATGGAGGTTTTCCTCCTATGCCTCTGTCTCTTGATAATCTATGAAGAGAAGCTCCCATCTTTCCCCTGAAACACATACAGCAACACGTAATTGAAAACCACGAAAGTGCAGTAAAATACAGTAGCAGTAGAAGAACTTACGACGTAATTTAAGAAAGCAACATCACTTTGCCAAGATGGTTTTAAGATAGAAATAAAGAGAGAATTGAATAGTTGCAGTTAAGGTGAAAATTAATAAAATACATGCAGCTTTTCACTGCACCAACTTTTCAGATCTATTTATCGAATTTGCAGCCAATACAAACTTGGGATACTCAGTATCAATCCCTTTCTGGAGTTCTTGAGTGCTACAGAAGTGTTTACATCTCTCATCGCATTGTCAAAGAAGTCACAATTTCTTTTGATATCCTTTTTTCAAAAACAAAAAAGAAAGATTGTCATTAAGCTCATATCTATAACCAGTTGCGTTCCCTCAATTCACGACAAGTTCTTTCAAAACAAAATGATAAGCATCATAACAAATATACCCAACATGAACTTCTTTTTTTAGTAAGTGCAGATAGACCTAACATAATGCAAATAGCAGAAACAAAAACAGACCTGACTTTTCTGAAGTTATTATTAAAAGTACGACATATGGAAGCAAAACAATCTATCAATATATGAGACAGGTAGTAATGCATCATAAGCAATGATCTAAAACAGTCGAAGAAGAGAGAAATTGAGGCCATTCAGAGGAATAGTTGTTCATCCATATAACTTAAAACTTGAACCATCCAAGACACCAAATTAGACAGATTTCTAGTATTTTGGTGCCAACCTCAAGAGGAAACACTTATGCAACCCATAAGATGATATCATCATAATGTAGCTCTTAGTTCACTGATGCTTTAATAATTTTGATAACTAACAAGATCCCAGTTATAACAGAGAAAAGAAATTACCATTTCACTATAGAGTTTTCAGCACTTCCATCCATTCCAAGGCCTGTGTCAAATATTGTAATCCTGCTCTTAGTTAGCTCTAGACTGCAAAATAAGAGAAATAGTGGACAGTTTCAGGGGAGTATGAAACACGAGCTACAGGTAAATACAAAGAAACAGCCGTAGGTGCCATTCGATATAACACATTATTACACAAGTGAAAGCAGGTAAAAAGAAAGAGAAGTAGGACCAAACAGGAGCAATAACAGGATATCCAATCGTACTAAGTTGTAGGATTACAAATAACTAGAATAGCCGAGCTAAGCAACTACTGTCAACAGCAGGTCACACAAATAAATGTGAGTACATGCAGAACACTATAAGAATATACCTGCACTATAAGAATAAATTTAACTAAAGAGAGACAAAAAAGAGGCAAGTATCTAACTCTCCAAATATTCAATTATACATCCTTGGAATTCATTGTTATGCTAAAAAACAAAAGGGTCATTTAGTTAAGAAGTTAAATGAAGCATGAACTGAATTGAATAAGAAAAATTGGAAGCATCCTGTACAGGTAATATCCCAAGAGAGAATGGATATTGTTGACAAGGCACACTTACAAGGTATTAAAATGATCAGAAAAGTAAGTTCAAAGTTTCTTGGGGAAATAAATTAATCAATTTCAGGAAAGATTGATGTGTACTTAATTCACTTTCAAAAGATCGGGACACAAACAAGATGACATGTTAAAGAAAAGAGTTTATTTCTGCATGTCGGGATCGCCATTTTAAGAGAAAACTTGACAATCATTCCCCGAATGGAAAATATACATGAATACCCTCAAGTATATTTTGGCATCAGGGAGAAAAATCCTATTTCTCAATTTAACTCAAATATATGGCTTCCCAAAGTCCTTTTTAAATTAAATTTCCTGACTTGGAGAGCCATCAATAACAAACTTCCAACTGAAGACAAAATAGCAAGACTTGGAATTAACACTGTTTCCATTTGTTGGTGTTGTGCAGGCACCAATAGAAGAGCAACAGGAGAATCGGCTGAGCACATTTTCTTCTCTGGATACTTTGCTGAACAGATTTGGAGCTTCTATGCAAGAGGTCTAGGCATCAACCCTAGGACAACATCACTGAGGAGCCTTCTCTACTCCTTCTGGAAATATAAATGCAAGAACTCCATAGCTTCGTAAACCACTAAGATAATGCCCCCTATTATTATGTGGGAACTGTGGAGATCCAGATGTGGAGTCAAGTATGAAGATGAAAAACTCTCGATGCATAAATCTACCACTTGGATCAACCTCAGTATCATCCAACACTCCAAACTTCAGTTCCCTAAAATTTCCTTCCCTAATGATTGGCCCAGCTTTATTCACCTCTTGGGTCTTAAACTGATGGAGACCATCTCTACTACTGTCAAATGAGAAAAACCCCTACATCCTTTTGTCAAACTTAATACTGATGGTTCATGCATAGAAGGAAATTGCGGAGGAGGAGGGGTAGTGAAAGACAAGGAAGGCAAGGTGATTATGGCGTTTTGTATACCTTTGGGGAGAGGCGATAGCAACTGGGTAGAAGCCAATGCATTCTTGTTTGGTCTTAACTGGTGCATTCAAAATGGTCACCCTAGGATCATAGGGGAAACTGATTCCCTCTTTCTTCAGAGTTGTATTCAGGGCAACTGGCAAAGCCCTTGGAAAATTGAAGACACAATTAGTAAGATCAAGTTTTTGCTGGACACTCACCATATCCATACCACTCACTGCATGACGGAAGCTAACAATGTTGCCGACAAGCTAGCGTCCCTGAGTCACAAGAGTGGAAACAATTGTATCTACACTAAGTATAGCTCCTTACCTAGACAAATCATAGGCCTAGTTAACATCGACAGATGGCAAATACCATTTTTAGAGTCAGGAGGAGAAACCATTGTGCTATCATCTTTGATCCGCCATGAAGAAACAACTCTATTGCCACTTGTGTCCGCCCAATCTTTTGCTTAGTAGCCTAAAAGGCTAACAAATACAATATGTACTGAAGAAGGCCAGGCCTAGTCCTCCTTCTTCCTCTGTATCCTCTTTGACCGTGGCAATACAATCATAACTCTTTTTTTGTTTTTTTAAAAAAAAAAGTATATTTTGGCGTCTTTCGGAAAAAAATTAGTCTTTAGCAAATATACACCATCTCAGGACTTTAATAACTTGCAATTTAAGAATTTGAATTGATTATATGCTTTCTTGAGCTATCCAACTACGAAATTCCTTACCTTATTAATCTTCTCTGGTCTGTAGACTTAGACCATACTGCCTGCAATGAATTGTCCTGATATACCATTGAAATGAAGTTAATGCTTAAAGTGATCAACATAAATAAAGAAAGTTATACAATTAATCGGAAAAATAAAAGTTATATGCAAAAGATACTTACGATCAAATCCGCCAGTGCGGTTTCAAATGTATACTCTTCAGGCAGTTCCTTCAACAAATCAGTATCTGGTGTAAGGTCCCACATATTCTGCAAAGTGAAAGCATACACTCAGCTACATAAATTCTAAACACCACATATATTCTTGAATAGCATTCCACCAGAGACCGAAGAACCAACCTCATATTTATCTGCTTCAGCTGAACCATCCTGTATAGAAAATGCAAGTTAAAACAAAACAACAAATGGGAACACTTACTACCAAAACAATTGAGAAATCAAAAACACTGAAGACTTTACATACACAGAGCCTTAGCATATGAGACTTGTCGGATTTAAACTTTCTGAAATCCAACATCTTCGTTATCCTGTTCTCAAAAGCATCTACAAAATGCAAATCCTTGCTAGTCCAATTAATCTGTCTTTTAGGCTTAGGTGATTCTGTTCTTCGCCCAAGATTTTGGTATTCTCGCCTCACTAAAATAACAAAATCCTCAACAGGCATTTCACTAGGTGGTCCAGGTACTTGCAATTCTAAAGTTATTCCATTAGGCAACAGAACCCGAAATTAAAAAACTTTTCCTTCATTAGTACCAACTTCTTCATCTGAATCAACTTGGATTCTTAAAACCCTAGATGGCTTCTTTCTCGGCGTTTCAGCCGAAAAATCATCACAGTGCCTTTTACTCGACCTGCCACATAACAAAAACAAATAGTAAAATATGATCAACATTACACAAAGTGAAATCATCTCAGTTTTTCAGTTCTTCCTATACAAAACAAAAAAAAAAAATTAACACGAACATACACACATAACAAAAATGGAAGGAACGAAACATCAATGAAGCAAATGAAACAGATTTTAAGCAGGAAAACGGAAAAAAAAGAAGATTTTGACTGATGTTTTGACTTGAGTCTATATGGATGTTTACTATACGTATGCATGGAAAATGAGATCGATGTATATGAAATTTTCATTGTATATATACATATATATGTGTGAAAGAAATCTTTGATTTATGAGACTTACATTTATCTTCCGTTGAAGCTAGCGGCAAATGGCGATTCGCAGAAAATGGATACCGGAAAGCTTCACAGAGAAGAAATTGAAAAAAAAAAGGTTTTGAGTTTTGGGAAAAATGGAGAATGAATAGCAAAAGACTGAGAAGTGTGGGTAGTTTATACTAGCATGCATCAAAACAGGCCTGAACGGCTATACTGTACAGGTTGCACAGCACACACCCATTTTGCCTCATCTGGCGCGATGTAGTATTACTAATATTAGTAGTTTTTTTTTTTTTAATATGTTCAGTGGGTTATCGTTTGATTATAGATTTTGAAATTTTCAAATTTCAATTTTTTTTAATGAAATTCACTTTTACTAATTAAAATTCAAATCTTTTTTGAAGTAAAATGCACATTCAAACTTATCTTTTAAGTTTCAAAATTTATGATCAAACCAAAGTTATATCAAGCCAAGCTAGTGTTTATGTTCTTGTGTAAATAAGGGTATCCGTTTGGTTTTGAGGAAGAAAAAAAAAAATAGTCAATAGATTACTTTTGAGAAAAGTTACTACTATCCTTTATAATTGAATTAAATAGCAATCAATAACTAAGGATTCAATTAAAGATGAGTTAATTTGAATATAAAATATATTTTTTAACTTATAAAAGTAAATTACAATGTACTGCTACGTTTTTATTTATATGTTATCATTCAAATTTTACGTTCCTTTAGAGACTATGTAAGTTTGCTATTGTACTTTTATTTAATATTCTCTTGAAGTCAAGTTTTCAATAAATAAATATAAATTAATTTATTTTGATTAATTAATTAAATTGATCAATGAACATGAATTAATCATTCAGTTTTTCTATGTTGATCAAATTCATATTTTCAAGGTTAATAACTCTCGGGGTAAAATAAGATGAATAATGTTACCATCCGACGATATATAAATAGAAACGAAGTGAGTAGAAGAAAAACTAAAACACTATTCCAGCAGTTGTAATTGACGTGACACCTTTTTTTCCGTCAGTTTGGAAAAAAAATCATCTTATTATAATTTTAAAATTTCTTTTTTAATCTTAATAGAACCATTTTCAACTATACAAATATTTAAATATTGTTTTGGACCATATTTTCAAATATAGTTTTTTTTTAAATATCGTGTCATATTAAATAGTGTCACGTGAAATGAGACGGAGGGTATAAAGTTAAAAGAACTTCAACTATATTGCGCCTTTGTCTCATTGAGCACCGGAAACAAACTTATGCCACGTGTCCTATACTCATTTGGAACTCTTGGCGTTGAAAGTGTGAGTTGGAGAAAAAAAAAATGGGGCCACAGGTAATCTGAGCTGTCAAAACTGACACGTTGATGGACAGTCCGCTTTTGGCGTATCAGCTTCTCTCATGATTTTAGTTTGTATGTACGTTTCTCCTTCTGTAAAATTTGTACACATCTCCATTAATGATTTGTCTTTATAATATGTTTTTTGGTTTTATTGATTTCAATCAGAACGAGTCGGTAGTTGATTAGAGTTACACAGATATTAGTAATGTAAGAATTAATTATAGATGAATTGATGTATTAGATAAGAAGAAGTGGAGGTCATGTATTAGAATATAAGGCTAGAAGGGAATCAAGGGATAAATTATTGTCTTACCGTGTAGAAGTTTAGTGCTTGTCGTGTTCTTATAGTTCTTGTCATGTGTTATTTATTGCATCTCGATTATCACATTGTTTTTGTTGTTACTGTTTTCGTTCTTATGCTTTCTCCATTGTGTTCTTCTTTTTCTACCTGAATTCGATATACTTGAGTCGAAGATCTTTTGAAAACATTTTTTCTACCTTTACGAGATAGTGGTAAGGTTGCGCACACTCTACTCTCCTCAAACCCCACTTTATGAGATTTCACTTGGTATGTTATTATTGTTGGTTATGCATATGTTAAGTTTATGTAGAAATTAGTTATTTATGTTTGCATAAAATAATACATAGATTCATTCATAACTAACTTATTTTTTTTTTATCAATATACAAATGTCGTATAAGTTATTAAAAAAAACATAAATAAAAACGACCTCTAATAACATATTCACGGTAATTTTACAAGTGCAATATAAGAATGATTGAAAATATACAAATATTTTACTTCTATCTCAATGAGGTAGAGAAATTATATATAGACCCTCGACTTAAAAATATATTTCCAAGCATAATTGCAAGAATAATGTGATAAATGCTTTATGAATGGGATGAATATTTGTGCTAATTATATTATATTAAATAATCAAATATTTAATTATTTGTGAGATATCCTATCAGTTTGTAAGAGTAGATTTCTTGAATGATTAGTCAAGTATGTGAAATTATTTGATAAAATCACTTAACTTATTATTGTATCGATAAAATAATTTAATTTTAAAAAAATAATCTTACAAGGTTATTCTAGTCGGAAATATCACTTTCGGCTAGGGGTGGCAATTAATTGGGTTGGGTTATTTTTTGTGCGGGTCATAATTGGTTAAGATAATAATCGAGTCAAGATCCAACTTAGGCCAAATTTGCTTGGGTCAAAATGAGTTAGGTAATGGATTATATAACAGGTCAAGATCCAACCCAATCCAATTCTTATTAAGCTTAATTGTTTATTTGTTCTTTTAAACTATTTTAATTCATAATAAAATTATATTTTTCTTTATTATGACTATATATGACCCATCAAATTGGAAAAAAAAAATTAAAAATATTTTGACAAGATTTGTCATGAGCCAAATTGGATTAGATATCAACCTAATTTTTAATAAATTAAAATGGACGAATCAATAACCAACTCAAACTTAAGCAAATTGAACAAATTACCACTTCCAGCCATTGGTGACCAAAAGTGATGAAACGATTTTGTAAGAGCGAAATTTGAAGTTGAGAAATTTACCCCAATTTATCACAACCTACAATTACTATCTATCTTGTAACTTTAAATTATTAAAAATAGTATGATGAGTGATATTTAAAATCATGATCGAGTAATATTTGTAATCATGACAATTAGATGAAGCTTACAAGCCATCCTGTCTTGGTATTCACAATGTACAGATATTTTAGTCAATTTTTTTTTAAAATTAGACTTACAAAAGCAAATTTCTACTCAAATATCAGAAATGGAAATAAAATCAAATTACCAACACAAAAATATCCTTTTATCACCCAATAATTTCTCATTTATCTAGCTGGAGAAAGTGTACATGAATTAAAGGTTTTTTTCTATGATCACCAGTCACCACATGCATGATTAAAGCATTATAATTAATTTTTTAATGTCACTATAAGTTTAATAAATATTCAGTAACAAGTCGTACAAGACAAAATAATTAATGCTTTTAAAACTCATTACCTCCCACAAAAGGCAATTGTCACTACCCAACTGACATTAATGTTTTCCTTATGATAGAATGGGTTTTAAGACTTAAATTTAACTTTTATACACAAATAATACTAGATAAAAATTTCACTATGAGATTAAAAGAAAATTAAAATCCAGTGATAACTTCTCTAAAAAAGTGAGATTCATTTCTTAAAAATAAAACAAGTACCTGATACAACAAGAAAAAATAACATAATTATATAGTAGAGACATAAGGGGTACTTCGACTTTTTGTCCTACATGTTCCTTTATAGAGAATGAAACAGTTCTAGTTGGATTCACCTTTGGGCTTAAAATGTCGATTCAAAGAAGTAGCTGATAAAAATTATTACGCTGTCGATGAATATTAATTAAACTCCATTGCTCCTTTTGTCTCAATCCAACCTATTTGCTTACCAAAAAGCCAAACAGGTACCAAAGCATCATCATCATCATGATCAAATGTTTGTGCCTTTGTGAATTCTTGTGTCTCCACTTCATGATCATCAATAGTTTCTTCTTCTTGTTGATGATTGAGTGTTAATTTCATTGGCAAACCTTCAATATTCTTCACCACATCAATACCAAAGGCATTGCAATTTGCTTTTTTTCCGTTGTTGAATTCACACAAGTTGAAAACAATCGTATCTTTTGCTCTTAAACCTTTATCTTTCACGAACTTATTCCAACCTTTTGTGAAAACAAAACTTTGACTACTTTTCCAATAACAATACCTGAATTTCCATAATCTCCTCGAGGTATCATAAAAGATCATCTCCTCGTCTTGAATTTGGGGAAAATACTTTGTTGCATATTTCTTTGGGATCACAAGCCTATTAAGCTTTCCAACATCACTTGGAGTTAGCTCTTTCTGGAAAAGTTGCTTGTAGGAGAATTCACCATTACCCTATAAGTAATATTGAAATCATGAAATCTAACGAAAGAACTAAAAAAAACACAAAAAGCTATACCTATAAGGCTACATTAAGAGTATTCAACAATATGTACATGCATTAGACCTAAATACACCAAGAGGTTAAAAATATTTAGCTATCAAGTTATTTGCCTTATTTCTAGATTGTAGATTAAGTTATAAGATATGTATACATCTTTATATATGTTATAGCATGCTTATTTTCTGAATTATAGAATTTCATAGTTTAAGAAGGCTTACTTGTAATCTTTTAGACATTCTTGTAGGTGACCTGATAGTATACGAAATCCTTTATAATGATAGTGTATATAATTTAAACTCTTATGAATTTTTGAACTTTATGTGGAACGTTACCAAAAAATATCTCTAGTGTGACATGCAACAATAACATGTATATCAAATGTAATCTCATAAATAGGGTTCGAAAAACAGTGTGTACACTTACCTTACCCTACAAGGTAGAAGAATTATTTTCAATAGAACCCAACTCAAGGAAAAAGGAATTACAAAGCAATTTAGAAAAAGAAACGAAGAGAAACAAGAGAGTGAAAAAGTCAAGACAAGATACTAAAGAAAGCATGACAAAATATACTAAAAATGGAACAGTCATTGCCATAAAGTAATACAATAATCGAAGTGGTAGAAGTAGTAAATAGTGTTAGATATGGAATAATAAGAAACTCTCAGGAGCCGTTTGATTGGGAACAAGTTATCCCAGGATAACTTATCCCATCATGTATATGGGATAACTTATCCCATCACTATGATATAAATGATGGGATTAATATATCCCAAACATGACAACCAAACAAGACACCAAAAATTTATCCGTGGACTATTTTTTTATTCTAGGAATATTTATTTTATCCCTCACACTAAAGTAATACTACCAACAACTACTAGTATGAAAGGCAACTCTCAACTACCTAACTAACCTTTTATTCTGATTCATATCCTCCATAATCTTCTATCTAGTATGACGATAACCTAAAAAATCTTTTTTCTCTCTTATACTATATGTCTATATAAATTTATAGATATTATTTTTATTCTACTTGCATAGTACAATATTGTTTTCTTACCTCATTCACTTTTTGTGAGGTTTTCAAAGATTGAAAATGATCTTCAAATTTCTCTTTCAAATACTCATCAAACCTTGAAGTATAAGAACCTTCTTTGATCATTCTTAGAATATCCTCAGTTGAAAATTGTGTCTGAAAATTTGGTTCTTGAATTGTGGAATTTGTCCAAGACAAATTTCTATGTGAATGATCTGGTCCAAGAAGTCTAATAGCAGCACTATCATAAGCCATTGCTGCTTCTGTTTCAGTTTTAAAAGTACCAAGCCAAATTCTTTGATGATTTGCATATATTTGAGCTCCCCAATGACCATTATTTTGCCCTACAACACCTTTGAATTTTGAACCTGAAATGCAAGCTTTTCCCTCACGTGCATTAATGTTTCGCTTTTTGGGTAATAGATGATTGCTTGCGCTTGAATCACAATCACCAACCGTTACGTTGGTCGTGCTTGATATCAAGTTCGTTTCGTCTTCCATAAATCCTAAAAAATATTTTTTTTTTTAAAAATTGTGAAAATATTAGAGATTGAATTAATTCAAATACAAAGATCGGAAAATGAAAGTAATAATATTAACAATGAACAACAATAACATATTCAGTACAATTTCACAAGTTGAGTACTCTGAAAAGAGTAGTGTGTACGCATATCTTATCCCTATCTTAGGAGGTTAAAAGGTTGTTTCCGATAGAAACTCGATAAAAAACAAGTATATCAAAGTAATTTGAAAAAACAAAACAGAAGTTAAGAAGTGATGACAAAATACTAAAGATAGCATGACAAAGCATTCTGAAAAGAAAAAAAACAACTTCAACATAATAATACTGTAATTGAAGTACAAGAAATAATATATAATAACATAAATTGAAGTTTCGCCCAACCTTCGCCTTCTTCGATGATCAAGTTAAAACATTCAAAGTCGGCCTACCACCTTTCTCAACTAAAAAATAATCCTAGAAAACTCTGAAATCTCTACTAATATGCTATATATTTATCTTCAGTCTCCGCCATAACCTCATATATAAATTATTTCTCAGTCTCAAAACAAGTATTTATATATCCATTTAAACTATTTGTCTTCACTAAGGATTATCAAAGAAAATTAATATCAAAAAACGAATTCCAATCTCTAGATTATCTCAAGATACTTTTGTCAAACTTCAAACTAAATGCAAGTGTATCTATAACGTTCAACCTTAATAACAAGTAGTTAGTAGATAAAAAATCAACTTAAAATTAATAATTTTGTTGACGAAAAAAATTAAACAATTGACTGTAATCATGATAGTATCATCTACTTACAAATTACAACAAATACATAATAAGATCGTTAATCTACCCCAGTTTAATAATTGTCAATTATATACGTTGTATAATTAAGTAGCCCCAAAAAATAAAGATTCACAAACATATTTTTTCATTAAAAAAAAACTTTTAAATCTTGGCTGCAAATAAGCAAGTATTATTCTAAACGAAATCCATTAATTTCTAAGTACTAATTAATTACCTGGAAACACATAATAACATATTATTTAGGAATCGACTAATTTCTAATTATCTGGAAACACATAATAACATATTATTTCGAAATCAACTGATTTCTAAGTACTAAATTATCTGGAAATACATAATAACGAAATCACAAATTTCCTAGTACTAAATTACCTGGAAAAAAAAACAGGTGTTTTCATAAAAAATCAACTCCTCCAAAACAAATAGAAACAAAAATCATGTGAAAAAATATCAAGATGATGTATAAATAACAAACCTGATTATCTCAAGTACTAACAACAACAGAAGCTACGTGAATTTCACAAAACCGAAAAAATTATTCTTATGATGATGATAGACCTAAAAGAACAATATATATCTCTTTTAATTTTATATAATTATACCATATAGATTGTAGTTAATTATGGATAATTAATCAATTCAAAAGTTAAATTCGTAATTGATGGAACTTCCAAACTTGTATATGGTATGTTACCTTGTTATTCATAGCTCAATATTTTCGAATATCTTCTTTTTATATAAAAGAATATTTGAACAAAAAATGTGGTAAATAAATTTACCAGAAATTGGAACCAAATAAAAGTCAGAATTGCATTTTCTTTTTATATTATTAAAAATAATTGCATTCAACAGTCGAACTCCCAGGGGGACCAAATATGAACCAAAATTAAAATAATATCATATTTGTCTTTATAGTCATATATATATATGGTCTTAAAATACAAGTACAATTGTTTAAAAAAAATTAGGAATCATATTAGCGAGAGAAATAAAACAAGAGTATAACAAACAAGGAACAACCCAATGATATCCATTTATTTAGCTAATTATTTTCTAATTATATATATTACCAACACATCTGAAATACGCCTTATGACAAGTAAAACGATAAAACTATTTTTGTATGTTATTAGAATTGTGGAATTATATATATTTTACTTGAATTTTTTTATATTTATTTATTTCCTTATTTATAATTTTTGTTCATGTATGCATATGGAAACCTTTTCTCTTACCAAACAAACTTCAACCACTCAAATTCACTTGGCTTTTTAAATTAATAATTAATGTGTAAAAAAGAAATTATACTATTTATGCTATATATATAAAGGAATAATTAAGGTGGAAAGTGGCTATCACAAAGCTTAATTTGAACAAACAATCATGAGATTATTAAGGACGGTGCACCATAAAAAGCTTCTATTTTCCTCCTAATATTTCAACAAATGTCACTTTAAATGCAAGCAAAAAACTCTCATCTCATCTACCTAATTAATAATATTAATCACACTTTTAGTTTTTTATCCATTTCAGCTCCAACAATCCCCTGTAATTCAATTAATGTTAATTAATTAAGATCCCTAAATATAAGTGTATGGATTATTTGATATTTCACTCAAGCTTTGTCTAAAACTGCATAATTTACATTGTTCTAGTTCATTAAGTACACATAGTGAATAGATGGTTAGGCCAGTTAAATGAGGAGTTACTAATGAACAAAATTCAATAATTTACATAATTTGTATGTCATTATCACACGCCCGTGAACCTTCTAATTAGACAATTGTACTCCTTGTTCAACTTGTATGTTAGTTTTGGTGAGTTCGATTAATTTAGATTTGCGTCACGTAAGTAAAAGGAGGATTTTATTTTTTCAAATCCAGGACTTGAACGTGAAACTTTTAATTAAAAATAAAGAAATTTTATTCATCTCACCACAACACTAGTACTGAGCATCTCGTATGTAATCAATAATTGGACTGTCTTGTTTCAGCAGGCACTACACCTGACTCCCATTAAGGTATGCAAACTACCCTAGGAAGAAAAAAAACTGTTCAATTCAATTTTTTGGTGCAACATTAAACTATGTAAGTCTCAACATATATATATCCATTGAAATATTAATGGAAAAGTCTTCTTTATCAATTAAAAAAAAAAATATGTACTCACCCCCAACCTTGTGACCTATCAGGCATCAGCTAATGAAACTTGTAAAGATAACATTTGATCATGGTTCAAATTTCATATTTTTTCCCTAATTTGTCTATTTGTGTTGATGGAAAATAACTGATACTTGGTATGTAAAGTTACAAGTACCCAAAATAGCACTCGAAATGCATTCAAACTGAACTCTTGTCGTAGGTAACGCGAGCCTAACTGATAGAAAATAACCGACACTATTGTTATGAAAAAAATTACAATAACTATGTCCAAAAACACATCTCTTTTAATTTTTTCATGTTTAGTTGATTGAATTATTTTTTTCAAATATTTTCTCTAATCATTAAAAATTAGAAAAGAGACTTTCCAAGAAGGAAACCAAAAAAATAATTCCACAAATAATCGAAATACGCTCGAACTAAACCGAACACCATGTCATTAGAAAGAGAGAAAAATTACAATAAATGAATATTAAGTGCTTATATATTATTCAGGAGGAACCAATGAATGTCCAAAGACCCGTGAATGGGGGCAAAAATAGTGTAAAAGATACTCGTCCATTTTAGTTTATTTGTCTTACGATATTTTTTTTAGTCCGTTTAAAACTTAAAAAGAACATTTTTTAAGCATCTCTTTTTAAGAACATTTTGGTCATATGATTTAAAAATGTTCCTAATTTTGTTAAACTTGGAACCAAGTCAAAATAGGACAAACATATGGAAACGGAGGGAGTATATGTGTAATTAAGAAGGCTACTTTAGCGAGGCCAACTGTATGTTTGTAGTAATAAAAGAGGAGAGTAGTAGTGTTTGTATATATAGGGGCTAAACAATAGGAAAGGTACTCTTCTTGATCTGACCCCGTGAGAATGATAAATACTAACGGCAAAATAAGCAGGTCTGCACTTACTACTCTTTTTATTATTACCAAACTATTTTTCTCCTTTCACTTTTTCTTTCTTTCTTCTTCTGTTTTCTAGTCGTGATTTAACCACAGTAGCTTACTTGGGAAAGTTCTGTATTTTTGTTGTTGTCTTGATGGTTATGATCTGCTGAATGTGTATGTTTTTTGTGACAGAAAGGTCAATTCTTTTGGCTGAATATGGGCAAGAAAGGAAGTGGTTGGTTTTCATCTGTGAAGAAAGTTTTTAAACAGTCTCCTAAAGATTCACCAGACAAGAAGGTTAGTTCAATATCTAGTGTTTTTCTTCCACATCTTATGCAGGGGCAAGGGGTTCATTCGAACACCTCGTAGATATGTTATATCTACTTGACTTCTTCATTTAAATTCTGACTATGTTACTCGACTTATGATCTTCAAGATCAATAGAGAGAAAAAGAAGAACAAAAACAGAATTTTGATATCACTAGTATATTTTAGAGCAAGATATTCTTTGGGTTATACATGTTTAGTTCCTTGTTGATTTTCAACATTATGATCCAAATTACCATTGATTTGCTAATAATAGGTTCCTTTTTTTTTTCTTCAATTTCCCTAAAAGAGGATTTACTATTAATAAGACAAATACCAATGATAGCAATATTATAGTTACACTAGCTTCTCTTGCTCTGTGTCATTTTATGGTATCTTTTGTTAAAATCTGTCCTTTTATTTGGAGAAATATGATCCGTGAGAATTCATGTAGCGGACTCTAATTTGTTTGGTGTTGAGGCATAGTTATTATTGTTACGACAAAGGCTACCCCATATCGCGTACATCAGAAGCTGCAATCCATAGGCTTTTTCCTCTTCAAGAAATAAATTGCATAGTTATTTACTCAATTTTGGTTACTACTGGTCCCCCCTTACATCAAATGAGTTCATGACCTTTAGCTTTCACTCCACCTATATCTTCCCCCACCTATATTCATCATTACATGTGCTGCTTACGTTACTTCTCCATCATGACTCACTACCATCACTCTGATGTTACAATATCTTGTCAAAAAAATGGTATCTCGAGTTTTTAATGTTAATTAAACGATGATTAATGACACGATGATCGAGGTGGTTTAATTGTTGTATCATGATTTTCAGAAGGAAACATTTGATAGCAAATGGCAGCAACCTGAACCTCCTGAAGTTGTGTCACTTGAACATTTTCCAGCAGGGAGTTCTCCAGATCTTATTAGTAATGGAGGGAGCAACGTTGATTCATCGTCTACTGTAGCCGAGGATCATAACCATGCCATTGCTGTTGCAGCTGCCACGGCTGCAGCCGCTGAGGCAGCTGTTGCAGCTGCTCACGCGGCTGCTAAAGTCGTCAGATTAGCTGGTGGCTATGGCCGCGGCCAGTCTACTGAGGAAAGGGCTGCCACACTTATTCAGTCATACTACAGGGGATATCTGGTAAAATAAAATCCTAGACAAATTTTTGTTTATGTAATCTGTTAGTAATGTTACTCAATTTTATCTCGATAATCTTTAATTTTACTGATTTTGTAGGCAAGACGAGCTTTGCGTGCTCTGAAAGGATTGGTGAGGCTGCAAGCACTAGTGAGAGGACATAATGTGCGAAAACAAGCACAAATGACCATGAGATGTATGCAAGCATTAGTACGTGTTCAGGGCAGAGTACGAGCAAGGAGGCTCCAGTTAGTCCAGGAGAGGCTCGAAAGCAAGCTAGAAGAAGCACGAAGACACGCTGCTGAAGAGCAACAACACAAGCACACCAGCCCCATCAAGAAGTCAGGGACAGAAGGTTGGGATAACAGGAATCAAAGCATGGATAAAATCCAAGAAAGCAGTAGGAGAAAATTCGATGCAGAAATGAAAAGGGAAAGAGCTCTTGCTTATGCCTTTGCCTATCAGGTTAGCTATTTCCTTATCTACCTAACTTACTAAAAGAGTTTGATTTCTCGGATGGTCGCTCAACTAATAGGTATTATCTCAGAAAGTCACTTTTCTGGAATAACTATTAGTTGAGTAACGACCATCTGAGAAATCAACTCCTTACTAAAATGAATTATAATTTTTTGTTAATTGATAAGTTCTAATGTTGTCATACTATTATTATCATTGGTGTTGACAGCAAAAGCAACAACAACTATTGCACATTGATCCACATGGTGAGGACGCCGAATTTTTTGGCAATGAGCGCGAAAAGTCACAATGGGGTTGGAGTTGGCTGGAGCGATGGATGGCTTCGCAACCATACCAATACTCAAGACACATTGTGCCAAGGGACAGCTCCTATGTGACACCTTCCACAACAAGTGACATGTCTGAAAAGACAGTTGAAATGGACCTAATCACCGGCCCATTGGACTCGGAGACCATCAACTCAGCCCGTCACACTTTTGATCAAGCTGAAACAAGCCCATACTCAGCCCGGAAGGTTGGTCACTCAAATTTTGATAATGTCCCTAGCTACATGACCCCAACTAAGTCTGCAAAAGCCAAAGTGAGGAATCAAGGCCTTGTTAAACATCGTAGCCCACCAGCGGCCCAATGGAATGCATCGAAAAGGAAGGGGGCACACTATGGTTTGGGCCTTGAATCAAGTTCAGGGGTAAGTACAACAGCAATCTATCAAGCCTCAAGAAGCCCAAGCCCAAAAACTACCGCGAATCGCAGTAGTGGACATGCTAATAAATGGATGGCAACTTACAGTCCGGAATCAAGTGGCGATGATCGAGCTTCACCATTAGGAGCACATCCCTGGAGATATAATTTTAGTTGATTTTTTTTTTTGGTGGTAAATAAAGTACTGATCAATAATGCTGTTGCTGTGTGCTAATAGCTTATTGTTTTCGTTTTCTGTATCCTACTTTGAATTTGGATGGTTATATATGAAGTTTGAGTTTCTGCAATGGATGTAATATATGATAAGTGTATGCCAGGATTAATGTTTGGGATTTATAAGGTGTAGGTTTTGTTGTTGAAGTGTGTGACAAATTTAATAGTACTACATCAGCTGTATATATAAGTAGTTTATATAACACTCTTTCTATCTCGAAATGTTTCAAAATCTTTTAAATTGTTTGATTTATGGCGTATTTAATGGCGTAGCAGGATTTTCATTAAGAGGTGTCAAAATATAAAGAAGTAAATACATAAGAAAGCCCGTTCATCTTATAATATCCAAATTTTAAACTCTCATTTGACACGTTTTCTATCATTTTAATTACATTAATAGTTTCTTTCATCGCTAATATTTTTCTGATAACGGAGGTGTTTATACCAACTTACGCACATTCTAATTATTTCGTCAATATCTTTCACACCACTGCATATGTCGAGTAACTCTATACTCCAAAACTTACTATTATACAGTGGCATTTCCTTTGTTGTAAGAATTATGGGGTACAAAGTGAAGGTTTCTAAACATCAAAGTTTCGAAACAAATCCTACATATTTGAGAATTACCAGAAAAATATTGTAAGTTGGAACGTTCTGTAATTTTTTTCAAAAAAATTACAGAAAAATTGTGGTGAAAACAACAAACTGTTTTACTCATAAATTAAAAAAGTAATACTGCTATATATCCTATTAATTTTAACAAAAAGGTATTAATTTAGGGTATACGTCAAATGTAATATATGTATCCAATCATGTGAAAGCTATATGTGTTTTCTTATAGCTTTGTAAATTGTAGAGGAAGGAAGGAATCAACTTTTCACCATTAATTGGACCAGAAATTTGGTTCTATGGCTTTAGGAAGAAGCAAAGGGAAATGAAGGTATAAAGATTAAATAATTAAAAAGAATAGGTAAAACTTAAAGTGATTACGAATTTACAATAAATCATATCAACTTTCACGGTGAAGCAATTTGATAAAATAAAAATATGTATTAAATATTAATTCATCATGTGTTGAGTGAAAAAAATTTCTATGCAATATCATAAATTTATAACTTTCTCAGTTTAAAAAAGAATAATCTATTTATGTTTTTAATCATCTTAAAATAGAATGACTATGACTCTTTTTTTTTGGACAACAATTTAATTTCAGTTTTCCATATTACATATTTAAAATCATAAGATTAAATGACATTTTGATACATTTAATTAAAACCACGAGATTAAATATCATTTTTTAAATTCCGTATCAAGTTAAACTAGATCATTAATTTTGAAAAAAAATAATTTAACATAAATATCAAGTAGAGATAAATTTTCAGAGTCCTAAACCTTGAAACTCTAACCATAATGGATTAATGGTAAAACCAATTGAATTCGAGGTAAGAAAATTTTCCCCGTAAGCTTCCAAAACTAATAATTACGCATCAATCTTAAATAAGTAAAAAAAGGCTATAAAATCTTTACCAATCATATTTATCCAATTAAATTATCTCAACCAAAATTATGCAAAACAAAGATAAATTGCTCTCATAACAAAATAAACTTTCTTATGGTGTTACCTGAAAAATAAAGTTAAAGCAAAGAGTAATAAATGTTGTTTTGATGAAAAACTCATGCAACAAACCTTTATTTTAAAAATTGTTGTAAATCGTTTTGGTGGTTAAATGGATGACCATAACTCCGTGGTTAATTTTCCTCCTTTATGAGTAGTAATGGTGTTGATAATGTGGTCAAATGGATGACCATAACTCTTAGGTTAATTTCATCCTTTATTGGTAGTAATTTTGTTGATAATATGGTTAATTGGATGATCATAACTCTTAGGTTTATTTTCTCCTTAATGGGTAGTAATTCTCAAGGTTTAATGTAATGTTTATGACACCCTTTGGTATTCCTCAATGTAATTCTATAAATAGTGATGTTGAGAATAATGTTGAAGAGACTTGAAAAAAAAAAGTTAGTTTATATTGTTCCTCTTGTTTTATATTCTTCTTGTCTTTCTTTTTATATTGTTCTTTTGTTCATAAGTTTTACAACAAAAATAAAGTTATACATATTGGCTATTGCCAATATCACATTAGATAACAACGGAAACAATAATATATCTTCCACATGATATGTTTAACACTATAAAATTAAAAAAATTTGATATTATATATATATATTCAAAATATTTTTATTTTTTAATTAAAAAGAAAAAAATAACTTTGTATCACAGAATTAGGTCTCCAATTTATTTTTAGCTTTAGACCACTAAGTAGTTTGATTCTGAACACAATACAATATTATATGATATCATATATTATGAAATAGATATCATATCATACATTATGAAATAGTTGGACCGAGTTAGTTGTAAAAACTTCTTTCAATATGAATATCATTTATTTAAAATTTAATAACTTAAAAATAAACTAAACTCTTATATCCATATAAACTTTAATTTCACTCTATCAATTCAATTATCGGATAACAGAGTGCAACTATATTTAGTAAACTACAATTTCAAAAAAAAGAAGAAGAAGATAAAAGCAGTAGCAGCCCGTAATAATATTTATAATCCACTAAAATTCATATGGATATTACATTATTCTTTTTTTGAATTATCATCATATATTATAATTTTTTATATTGTTTATGCCAAAATAATATAACATGGTTACCAAAGAAAAATAAATCTAACATGAGTGGCAGAGGTGACCGGTTAGATTTTCATGGGATATTTATACGGCCCCGTGATAGTGGAATCCCCACTTGTCCTCTGCAAGATTTTTCGCGCTAACTGTCATTTACATATTCCCAAACAAAACAGAACTCTTTCAAATACCAAAACGACGTCGTTTGAGCCCCACGTCTTCTTCGTTACTTGTGTATTTTTCATCAGATCCTATACTACTATCGGTAGAATGAGTGTTTCATACTATTAGTACTAAATTCAGTGACTCTTTTTTTCTTTCACTTTTTTACACTTTTTTTTCAGATTTTCTACCTTGAAAAACTGTCTTTGCATGATTTTTTTTATTATACGGCAACTGTCAATACCCAAATGGGTTCTCTGCAAACACCCACAAATCTTAGCAATAAGTCATGCTTATGTGTGTCAGGCAGAAGTGTGAAAGGTTTGAGTGTAGAAAGGCAAGTGAGGTTGGGGTTTTCTTTGTTGAAGGGACGAAGGAAGAGAAAGATTCAATCTTTGTGTGTTAGAAGTAGTGGTCCAGATGGTTCATCAATTGCGGAAAATAAGAAAATGTCAGAAGGGCTTCTTTTGGGCCCTGAAAGAGATGTTTCTGGCTCTGTTGTTGGATTTCAATTGATTCCACATTCTGGTACTGCCCTCTTCGTTTTCTTGAATTTGCATTTTTTTTTTTATTCTGTATAATTTTATCCGGATATGGTTTTCAGATCACTCAAAAAATCTGATTTTTAAGATAGCATTATTCATAATTTCCCATTTGATTATACAATGCCCCGTGCTGCCAATTTTAGTAACAACCTCAACTTCTACTTTAAAAGGATAAGAATGGATGGTTATTAGAAGCTTTGCTAGATGGATAGAGTTCCACAGTATTTTGTAGTTTGTCAATCGCTCTGATGGCTAAAGTGATCATATGACTTTGTTTACGCCAAAGTTTGTATCTGATGAAGCATCAAAGGCTGGGAACACTTAGCTTGGTATTTACACTATATGAGCTCTGTCCAATTGTTCGGGGACGATGTCAGAATTCAACTATATGGTTATGGTTAATACATATTGTTTAAACTTTTGGATGAGCGTCTCTCATAGTAATTGGATTATTAGAGGGTAACCTGATATCTGAGAGTTAGATGAGTTGGTCTTTCAATATGACAGAAAGAATTCCCGACTAATTCGATGTTTGTAGTGATACTAAGTGTGAAGTTCTGGAACTTTACTTAATTGACTAGTTAATTTATCACCCAAAAGAAGGTACTCAACCAGCTTCTTGTTTTAGTGGACTTCCACTCTGCGATACTGATGTTTGTTGGTGCTTGCACGATTCAAACTTGTGTATGCTTGTCGATTCTATTGCTGGTGGAAGACTTATCATGCTGCAGCTAGAAAAAAGTTTGATTGGTGGAACAATAGGGGTGTCTGGTCAATAAGTTAGAGGTTTAAACTGGAGTGTGATTGGGGATAATGGGATCATGAGCTTGACAAGACTCATGCCATTGCCTTTGTATGTGTCCATAACTCCATTTATCTTTTGGTAGTTTTTCTCTGTGTCCATTGTATGAAGCTGAAGATAGTGTTTTTAAAAAATATATAGGATAAATTTATATGATGAAACACCCGGAGTTTAAACCCATTTACTGAATTTATTGAGGCTCGTTACTAATTGCTTATACACCTGATGTATTTCTGTGCCAAAATATGTATTTAAATTCTAGTTTTTTAACTTTCTTTTTCTAGTTTTGCCTTAAAAGAAAATGAAAATGGTGCACACTCAATTCAGTTGCAGGTGATGCAACAATGGTAGAATCTCATGATATTGTAGCCAATGATAGAGATGACTTGAGTGAGGATGCTGAGGATATGGAGGAAACCCCAATCAAATTAACTTTCAATATCATTTTTGTTACTGCTGAAGCAGCTCCATATTCTAAGACTGGTGGATTAGGAGATGTTTGTGGTTCTTTGCCAATGGCACTAGCTTCTCGGGGTCATCGTGTAATGGTCGTTTCACCTAGGTATTTGATTGGAGGTCCTTCAGATGAAAAGTATGCCAATGCTGTTGACCTTGATGTGCGGGCCACGGTCCATTGCTTTGGTGATGCACAGGAAGTAGCCTTCTACCATGAATACAGGGCAGGTGTTGATTGGGTAAGAGAATTTTGCGTACATTTTCTTTTCCCATACTTATTTTTTAATTATTATTTTTGGATAAAGTACTTGGTGGTATATTCTTCAGTTTTATTTTTGCTCCTCTCTCGACCCCTCTAATGATTAACTGGCTGCATCAAGCAAAGGACTGTCTGACTGAAGGATGATGTTTGCAAACAACTTAAATTTCACTGTTGTTATTTGGACATCAACTTGACTGACTCGAGGATGATTTCAAACAACTTAAAGCCAACTATGGTTGTTACTTGTTAGGATGTCAGCCTACTTTATCAATGATAAAATTAGTTGTATATGTCTGTTTTTTAATTTAATAGAAATGTTTCTTCTTAAGTACATAGTTATGAATTTGTGGTAAAGAAGTACACTGCTCTTGCTATCAGGTATTTGTGGACCACTCTTCTTACCGCAGACCTGGAACGCCATATGGTGATATTTATGGTGCATTTGGTGATAATCAGGTAATATATTACTCTTTTTCATACATGATGATCACATCTCTATATGGTTTAATGTGATGGCTAGTGATAATACTTCCTTATCTTTTTGGTAAGCAGTTTCGCTTCACTTTGCTTTCTCACGCAGCATGTGAAGCGCCATTGGTTCTTCCACTGGGAGGGTTCACTTATGGAGAGAAGTGCTTGTTTCTCGCTAATGATTGGCACGCTTCCCTGGTTCCTCTGTATGTTAACAAAATATTCTGACTTATTTATATTTTTGATGTACCCTATTTTGATCTTTAACTGAACGCCGAGCATCTCGATGCTACTTTTGCTTGTGACATTCTTAACATTCTTACAATAACACTTCTTAGAGAAGTTCCTTACAAGGGTGTAATCTGTAGATGTCTAGCTATACATAAAAAATTAAAGATATAGATTCATAGTGCATTGCACAATAGTGCTTATGTGTCAGTATTGCAGATGTTGTTATCAATTTTATGTTGCACTTTCTGCAGTTGCTTAATCTTATAATAGTTCTATCTTACCTTTCATCACAAAGTTCGTTAGCCTTTTGATAAACTATAAGGGAATGTATTAATACACTTTCTGAAAAATAAAAGAAAAAGAAAAATCACAGTACATTAGTATTCTATTCATCAGTTCTGTGAAAATTGAAATGTTTTCATGTTTAGGTATTCATATTGTGAGAAGCTGGTTACTATGATTGACTGTCAGTTGATTGTTCTGCTTATTTTTTAAGGTCCAGATATGAGTGATGGGTTATTATATGGTCCTCTAGTGAGAATTTTTTACACACTATCATGTAACTATGCCAGTCACACTATATCAAAAGTAGCCTTGGAAACAGCTTCCCTCCATTCACCTGCAGCACCTAACGTGCTGCTAAATAGCTTAATTCTGGTTGTCTGTGCTTTTGACTACTTTTGACCAGTTTATGATAGTATCCTTTTGCTGATCTTCAAGTGTTCTCGGTGCAGACTTTTAGCGGCCAAGTATCGTCCTTATGGTGTTTACAAGGATGCTCGTAGTATTGTCGCAATACACAACATTGCACATCAGGTACTTTCCTAGTTTACTTCTTCCTGTTTCTGTGACATTGTGTTATGGCTACCAGTAAGTTTTGCATCTGTTTATGTCTTCTGGGCTCCACTGTATTTGAAGGTATAATGACTCTACGTAACACAGGCTTATAATGTCTGGTCAGACTGTAAGATCCTCATGGTTTTCTTTCTGAGCCATTTAATTCTTAGTCATCAGAATGCCAGTATTGTTGGCTTGAATTTGATGTCTTAGTCACTCTACTCGTTCACTTCCTGAATCTGTAAGTGAATCTACTAGAACATGGGATAAACTCAAATTGTTTAATTCTTGGTTCACAAAGCTGTGATTTGATTTAAGATTCTCAATTCCTGGGGAGTGGTTGCTCCAGGAAGGCAGGAATATGAATGTATCTCATTCGGTGGATATGTCATGTTTGGAACTCAAAGCTTCTGCTTGATTAACAATTTCAAGATGCTTTCCATATGGAGGAAAGTTAAAAGAGAAAATGAACATTCTCCCTGGTGATTGTAAATTGGCTTTAGATTATCAGTTTCTTTTTGAAAAAAAACCCAAGGTTGGGGGTGTGGTTGACCTTATGGATGCCTTTTGACATTAAGATCATATTGGTTTCTAACTGCATGAGATGTAAACTTTGCATGTAAATGTGTTTGCTCGAAATTTTCGTCCTATTTACTGTTATAGGGTCAAGTAGGTCGGAATTTCCAAATGAATCAGTTGCTCTAGAAACTAACCAAATGACCATGATGGATGGTTTCTGTGTCATACTAAGAGACCCCGACTCCAGTTTGTATCCATCAAGGGTAGTAGCAGGCTAATCTTGTTAGGTCAGTTTGATATTTTGGTTTTATTCTGATTGGTTTAGAAGTAGAAAGTTAGTGGATGAGAAGAGGTGGATCGAGACTCCATATGTCTGACCGCTTTGCTTGTTGGTAGTATCATTTACCTTGTATTTGGTCAATCCCGGCCTTATGTGGTGACCTCCGTGGTTCATAATTAATTATTGTTTGCTTGATTGAATAGTCCTGTCTGCAACTCAAGTTACGCACTGGCTTGTATTGAATTAATCTGCATCTCGAGGTTATCAGTGTTTGACATGATCATAGATCGTCTCTTGTTTGATATTTTGCATAGGGAGTAGAGCCTGCAGCAACCTACAATAATTTGGGATTGCCTCCACAATGGTATGGAGCACTTGAATGGATATTTCCCACATGGGCAAGGGCGCACGCGCTTGACACTGGTGAAACAGTGAACGTTTTGAAAGGGGCAATCGCAGTTGCTGATCGGATACTGACAGTTAGCCAGGTCAATACAGAAATTTCCACTTCTGTATACTAGTCGAAGAATATTTGGAAGCATATAACTGATTATCGTTCATAAATTTCTATTTCGTTGTGAGAAAATCTACATGACATCATGATAAATTGTTGAACATTGTTATTGGGTATATAAAAATATCGCATTCATCTTTTCTTCCTATTTTTTTGTAGTTATTTGTCTTTTTCTAAATTTTTGTTTTGGTGGCAGGGATACTCATGGGAAATAACAACTCCTGAAGGGGGATATGGGCTACATGAGCTGTTGAGCAGTAGACAGTCAGTTCTTAATGGTACGTGTGTTAGATGATTTCTTATGAGCGCTTTCTGATATTCTTCTTTTCCTCTTACTTGAATTGTAATTTGGTAAGATATATGTTGATTGACGAGGCTTATGTACCAGCATTAGCTTCATTTCTAGTCAAGTCCTAACTTTTGTTAAAAGTCATGACCAGAGCCAAGGCTAATTGTATTAATGACCTTCACCATGCATTTCCGTTGTCTCTGAACTTTAGAAATTACTAGTTAATCTATCTCTACTTTTATGCAGGAATTACTAATGGAATAGATGTTAATGATTGGAACCCGTCGACAGATGAGCATATTGCTTCACATTACTCCATCAATGACCTCTCCGGAAAGGTAATTAAGCTTCTCAGTTTCACAATTTTGCAACTTAAGTGATAAAGTGCACCTAGAGAAAAGAACTATTAGCCTATTTGGCCAGTCTTCCAAAAATTTCTTATTTTGGAAAGTGTTTTTTATTAGTACTTTTGGAGAATAGTAGTTTGTATTTGGCTAATCAATTTGGAAAAAGCCTTTGTCAATATTAGAGCAGTAATTTGTGCTTGACAAAGGTTCCAACAGTGCTTCGGGGGAAAGCTATTTTTTTTCAGCTTCTGCAAAACAACTTTAGCTACTACTCAAAAGTCGAAAGCACTTATTTAAAAAAAATACATTTCTGGCTTCCCAGAAGCTTGGCCGAACAGACAATATGTCTATTGTCTACAAAACCTTCTTAACTGCTGTGAAATTCGATCCAAATGAGGGTTCCTGTAGAGGATTGTCCATAATCCATTAAAAGGGAACAATCCAAAGGATATAATAGCGTGTACTTACTTTTCATGTTTATTCTACATGCAGTTGTGCACAAACTCTCTTTTTCTCTGTTCTCTACATACCACTGCTCAAATTGTCTCTGCTAACTTTCCATTTAATTATACAGGCTCAGTGCAAGACTGATCTGCAAAAGGAACTGGGCCTTCCAATTCGACCTGATTGTCCGCTGGTGAGAGTTTTGTTGACTTCTTTGAAATTGTGAAGAAAATTTCTTCCCTCTCTAACCAGAAAATGTGAAACTTCAATTATGCAGATTGGATTTATTGGAAGGCTGGACTACCAGAAAGGTGTTGACATAATCCTGTCTGCAATTCCAGAACTTATGCAGAATGATGTCCAATTTGTACGATTTTCCACCCACATCTTTTTTTAAAGATCATTATTAATGCAGCATTTTTGAGTCTGATTGATAAACATAGGAAGATCGTAGGAAGATCCTAGTTTTTCGTCTTTCCAATAGTTCATAACTGTATTCACCTTTGGGCTTGGTTGATTGAAATTTCTTTCCTTGAGATTGTTTATGATAATTATGTTTTCCCTTCTTGTTTTACTATGCACCTTGGATCTACAATTCTCTTCCTTCATGCCCCCTTGCTTAGTACTCCCTCCGTTTAAAAAAGAATGACCTAGTTTCCTTTTTAGTTTGTTCCAAAAAGAATGACCCCTTTCCCTATTTGGCAACACTTTAACTTCAACTTTCCACGTGGCATGTTTAAGGCCACAAGATTAAAGGGCATTTTGGTACATTTGACATAACTTTAATTTAGAACCATAAGATTAAAAAGTCTTTTTTTTTTCTTAAACTCCGTTCCAAGTCAAACTAGGCCATTCTTTTTGAAACGGAGGGAGTAATAAATTGATGACCGAACCTTTTAAGTGGCGTGTTCTAATTGAATTTTAATTGTACAGTTTATCATACAGTGTATCGAGAGATTTCCTAAAAGGTAACTGAAAATTTTGAACTCCAACTAGGTAGGGAGAACTTCTGAAATGGGTAGGGGACCAGAATTTAAAGTTCAGGTTATCTTTATAAGAATTATCCTAATTCTGTTCATCACGTCATGAAAAAATTGTTCATTTGAATGTTGCAAATTATATTATTGTATTCAGGAATAATTCTGGAGCATATGTTTGTTCATCCTATTTTTCTAGGACAAGTGTTCTGCAGAGTGTTTTTTTAATTGAGTTTACTTATCTATTCCTTGTTCAGGTAATGCTTGGATCTGGTGAGAAACAGTATGAAGACTGGATGAGACATACAGAGAATCTTTTTAAAGACAAATTTCGTGCTTGGGTTGGATTTAATGTTCCAGTTTCTCATAGGATAACAGCAGGGTAATTCTGAATTTCAGATGGTCTGATGATGGATTTAAATGCTTACAAAATATTTATTAAGTTGACTTATTCATGTTGCGTTGTGCAGATGTGACATAATACTGATGCCCTCAAGATTCGAACCGTGTGGCTTAAACCAATTGTATGCAATGAGATATGGCACCATACCTGTTGTTCATAGCACTGGGGGCCTAAGAGTGAGTTGTTTTTTTCATATATAGAAATGACTTTTCAAATGAAAAAGCTCATGTCTTAAACTTTCTCTTCCTTATCTTTAGGACACAGTGAAGGATTTTAATCCATATGCTCAAGAAGGAAAAGGTGAAGGTACCGGGTATGTGTCTTTTCTTTGAAATGCTGTTGATTTTGTAAGGTACTATTGATGTTGTTCGTTAAGAAAGTGGAAATGTAATTTCTTTGGTGCAACTCATATAAAGTAGCTCAGGAATCCTGCTTGTACATAGAATCACATTATTCAACTAGCCTCTCCTGCTTCTTCATTTTTATGGCTAGATTGTCCTTCTAGAACGGAAATATATGGAGACTAAGAATGTTAAGCTCGATAGCTTTGGACTTGCCTTGGGCTGCAAATCCACTATACCAACTTTTTGCCCTTGAATTTAATGTCCATATAAAGAGGTCAATTATCTAGTTGGAGTTAGAAGTATATATGTTACTATTGTCAATTATCAGGCTCTGATCCTTCTTGGAGCTTGGTTCTTATTATTAAATACATAAATGGAAAAGTGTAATCGTAACATTTACCAATAAGAGATACAAGAATATTTTCCATTCCTGTTGCTGAATTTTTATGCACTTGTGTCAACTTTCCGTTGATGGTATCTAATTGATGTTTCTATTCATGAAAATTAACAGGTGGACATTTTCTCCTCTATCGAGTGAAAAGTTGCTTGCTGTAAGTTTCCCCATTATTGATGGATGGTTTCAAATGTTTGTCAAATTATTCCTGGTGTGGTTCTTGTTTTTACCTACTCTTTTTAACATAGAAATGCATGTTGTTTATTCTGTTTCCTTGTTCTTTTCGTTATTTATATGTTCCGTACAAGCAGTCACTGATTTGTTTGTTTGTGTTTTCTGGTTTGATTGGGGCTACTAAACCAAGACACGTAATGCTCATTGGGTGTTTAGGTGGGAGGAGGGGTGTTTGAAGTCCTTTCATCATTGATGCCAGTTGAATACAGATGTAGATATCGTCTATTTTGTTGGGACCATAACGTAGTTTTACTGTTATTTGCACTGCTTGCAGACACTGAAGCTGGCGATCACGACTTATACAGAACATAAGTCATCTTGGGAGGGATTGATGAAGAGAGGTATGGGAAGGGACTATTCCTGGGAAAATGCAGCCATTCAATACGAGCAAGTTTTCACCTGGGCCTTTATGGATCCTCCATATGTCAGCTGATTTATCAAGAAAGAATGCAAACGGGATACATCATTAAACTATACACGGAGCTTTTGGTGCTATTAGCTACTGTCATTGGGCGCGAAATGTTTGTGGTTCTTTCTGACTTAGAGAGATCAAGTTAGTTCCTAAGACATGTAGCCTGTCTGTGAGGGAGTAAAACTAAAAAGGACAATTAGAAACCACCAAGAACTGGCCCCTTTGGGAGAAGAGTGGAAACATGTAAAAATAATTTTGAGTTTAAGGTCAATTGATTATTTGTTCTCATTTTTAAAAAAAATCTCATACAATATTCAAAATTGATCATGATTGATGATTAGCTTGAGTTAATGGCTTCATAAAGCATGTTTATATTGACAGTTGATATGACTTATGAGGATACTTATATTATTCAAATTGAACATGATTAGCTTGAGGAGATACTGATCTGCTTAGAATTATTTTCGAATTTTTAATTTTTGGTTAGATACAATAATTGAACATGTTAATTAATAAACTCATTTTTTGGTGGGCGTGGTTTAAATTTATTTCATGTTATGTTAGGTTTTGTACTGAAAAAAGAAAATGTTAGGTTTTGGGAATAACGACTCATCGCCACTATTTCCCCATGTTAATCAGCGAATAGGATTTGATTTTGCGGTCATTCGCACTATTTTAAGCACAAATTACACCGCAGAAACTTATATCAAATAAATTAAGTTAATTTTTATAAAAATTTATACCGAATAAATTAAGTCGTACACGACGGAAAAGCTTATTGATTTTGGGGAGGGTGAGTTGTATGGTTATGGGGAAGTACCCCACTGGTCCACTGACCCATTTCTCTTTGTACTTTGCTCATTGGATTCATCACATAAAGAAACAATCTATCAAAACAACACTAATAAAATTCCAAAAGTAAAAGGGCCATCCCAAAAAAGTACGTAAAGGTTAGTGAGACGTAAGTGGACACATGGGGAGGCAAGTGAAACTCAAAAAAAATAAAATTGAGAATTGTTTGTTGTGTCGGTTGCTTTTTGTCCCACATCGACAGCTCAGGAAAGAGAGGGGTAGAGAGTGATTATAAAATTGGAAGGGGTGGGCGAGGTAAGATGATCTTTGCGCTTGGGGCAATGACGCAGCTCGTGAGGTTTTAACCGAGGCGCGTCTATTGCTGGTTGAAAACTATTTCCAAACCCCCTCTTCGGCCTGGGTTCGCCTGTGGCCGTTGAGAATTTTTTAAAGGGCTCCCCCCTAACGGGGTTGAGCCCAACAATTCTCGTTCTAATTTTTATGTGGATTATGAACTTTTGTTTCATAAATATACTTTTTCTTGTTTCATTCAATATTAGTTGACTATTTTTTCATTCATTGATTACCTTTTTATTTTTTTTTAATTATTTGTCCATTTTTGAATTGACGTCAATTCAAAAATAGTCAAAAATAGTCAATAATTATATTAAATCTAACACGTCGAGCATTTAATAAAACCCACACGTGTATATCAATTCGTGTTAGATTTAATATAATTACTTATCTATCATTTAACAAAACTCACACCATTCATTTCAAATAGGATTTGTCGGTACACATGAGTAGTCTCACCTATAGATTACGCTTTAATTTAAGACTAAACGTATAATTGAAGGTTAAAATAGTTGTGATTTAGTAATTTCCTCCATTTTTATAGTTGAAGAGCCAAGTGCCACATACGAATGGGCTGTGCAATATTCTCTTCAAAGCGGAAATTATAAAAAGAATGATTGAAAAGCTTTTAACTTTGTAATTAATAAGTGTGTACACATTCGGTCATTATGTTGTTCATGATTTGCCAGTATCGAAGAGAAAATAATAACACGGAAATTTCTACTAAAATATGAGTTACTTTGATTTTTGATTTCATTACTAACAACTTATTTGGATGACACATAATTTCATGATGTTTGATGTTTCGTATTTGTACTAAGAGAGAAGTGGGGATGCAAATAGTATGTGGGATAGGACGACAAATAGCATCATAGAAATAGCTAAAGATGTTTTAAGGGTATTAAAGGGTAGCGTTGGGGAACATCGAGGAGAATGATGATGGAATTGAGTAGTATAGGGGAAAGTGGGAGTCAAGAAGGTGTTTTATGTTTGAGTGGGTGGAGAGTAAAGACGAGGAGGAGAAGAGGAAAAGGTATAAAGTGACGAACAAGGAGGCGAAGTTGACATTACAATTGTGAAGACGACAACTTTCGAATGCTTGTATGAAGTACTCCAAGATAAAGACATAGAAAAAAGTTGTACAAGCTTTGCCAAAGCGATTCAGGGGCAACGTTGTAACATGGTGTTAGACGATCTCCATTTTCATATAGTAATTGCAGTCATATAAGAGCAAGTCAGGTGCAATTCAATCCTCATTCCTAGCAATGAGAAAGAGGATGGTCAGAGACATATACAAAGTGATATTCTATTGGAAATCTGGAAGAGCACTAGCTAGGCTGGCCTAGAGTGGTTAAGTGGGTTGTTTAGTGTTGTTTTAGAATGTCTAAAAATGCTTGAAAATGAAGGTGGAGTACAATAATTTCGTTGTATAGCAACTATGATAATATTCAGAATTGTGACAACAATAGGAGTATCAAGATTTTAAACTACCATGAAGGATTGGGGGGGGGGGGGGGGGTAGACATTAGGGTGCGGAGGGATGTGTCAATTATGGAGAATCAATTTGGATTCAGGTGGTCAACCGCAGAGAAGAGATTGATGGAGTGGCATAGGAAAAGAAAGAGAGACTTACATATGATGTTCATTGACTTAGAAAAGACTTATAACAAAGTTTTAAAGAAGGTTCAATAGAGATGTATGAAGGCTAAAAACGTATTTGTGGCATACATTAGGGGATTAAGATCATGTACGAGGGGCTAAAGACCCGAGTGAGGATAGTATGTGAATATTCAAAACATTTCACAGTCATGATAGGGTTGCACGAGAAGTCAACTCTTAACCTATTTTTATTTGTCTTGGTAATAGATGAAGAGACAGGACATATAAAAGGAGATTGCCATGGTGTAATGTGTATGTTATTTGTGAATGACGTAGTATTGATTGACGATTCATGCAATGAAAATAACGACAAGTTGTCACTGAATGAAGGATAAAGGACTTCCTTATTCTAAGGTTGTCAGTGAATGAATCTGGTAACTAATGCCTCCAGAGAGGCTGAGGTGAGTATCGTCACATCGCCTCCGACAACTTCTTTTGCTTTGTAGCTACTACTCTTATCCTTCCTAAGTGGTTTGTAAGTCTTTCTTAGTTTAGACTTCTAAAGACTGTTTGCGCCCCTTTTTCCTACTTTAGCCTGTGAGGGATTGCTCTTGTTGTTCTTTTTAGTTTCAGTGAAGTGCTTATAGGGCTTAACTTTTGATTTAGCAGTAGGTTTGGATACATATCTTGGAGTCTTTTCTCGGGTCTCGAGGTTAGGGTCTCAAGTCTCGGGTTCAAGTCTCGAGGTTGGGTATTAAGGTAGTGTTCGGGTCACGAGGTCAATTCAATGGTCGGCTCTTAAGGTCGTGGTCAGTGTCATAGGCGGGGGTTGAGGTTCAGTCTCTGGATTAGATCTCGAGGTTGAACTAAATATAGACGGTGAGTTTTACTTACATTTTTCAAGTGTACGTTACTATAAGAATAGTATAATTTATAAGTCACTAAACTATTTCTATTTAATAAATATTTCTTGCGAGTTTGAAACATTATAAGAAAATGAATATAAGTTTATAGTTAAAGAAAACATATAAATTTTACTCATATGGATTTAAAAAAATCAACAAAATAAATACTAAGTTTTGTTATATTTGACTCAATTAATTTGATTAAAATATTTAAAACATTATCCTAATTAATTTTATTTTGCTTTTCAGCAAAATCCAATCAAACTGAACCATGAACATTTTGGTTTACACCAACATGAATTGTGACGGATGATTGACATCTTTTTATATTTAACTCGAAATTTCATGTTTGAATTTATGAGAATGAAAATAATTCTTTTGGGAGTGTCACCTTGAATCCTACAATGCATGAATTTTATTTAATTGAATCATAATACGAATATCGAATTGGGTGGAAAATAAAAAAAATGGAGAAATTTCATAAATAGTTATAGATTATACGAGACATAACTATAATTTACTTATTTACAATTCATAGCTATTGTTATGATTTAGTATATTAATATTCGATGTATGTGTTCACTTAAATTCATTCTATCAACATATATAGTCTCGTCAGATACAATCACAACTCAATTTTATCATATCAACGCAAATAATCGCATTGGATACAGTACGATAGATTATATGTGCACACTTAATAAGTTACTCTCATACTGTCGCGTTGAATATAGTCATTGATACATTGTTTAAAGCACTCAAAAGGTAATTATGTTTGATAATTTTGTGAAACTATACTTACATATAGTAATTAGTAAATATAGTGTATTTTACCCCAAAAAGAAAACTTGGGTAGCAATTACTTTTGGGAGTAGAATGCAAATGGAAATAAAAAACTACCAAAAGAGATTTTTTAAAAAGATTTTAGTGTAATTCCATCCTTTTTTTTCTTTTCTGAATAATCTAATCCCTTATTTGTGGAATAAATGAAAGTTTGATTACAGATTGTTCTCTCTCCATCTCTCTCTGTCTCTCTCCATGGCCGAGAGAACAATCCCTGTTTTTCCCTTTTCTCCCAAACCCTAACTCTCCTTCATCAAGAATCTTTAATCAAATCTCTATCTTTCTCTTTTCTTGATTTTCTTCTTATTTTCTATGTTTTTCTTTTTTTCGTTACAGATTTCATTACATTTTCTTCTTTCAGATTTCTGATTGATGAGTCTTTCAAATCTGGTTGATTTGGATGTTTGTTTCATTTGGATGACCTAAATGATGATTCCAGATCCGAATTTGGTTTACTACTCTTGTGTTGCCAAAGGAACAACTATCCTTGCTGAAATCAATTCAAAAGATGCCGATCTTGGATCCCTAGCTTTGAAATGCCTTGAAAAGACTCCGCCTTTGCATAATTTTTTCTCTCATACTATCCGAAACAGGACATACACGTTCCTGATAGAAAACCCATATGTGTTTTTCGCCATATTCGATGAAAAAATTGATAAATCGGATGGTCTTGCGTTTCTCAAAGGGGTTGAAGGGGCGTTTCGTGGAGTGATTGAGAGATCTTCTGGGAAGAAGCGTTTGGATAAACTTAATTCGCATTGTTTTCAGGGAGAGTTGAATCCTGTTTTTCATCAGCTGTTGGATTCAAGTATTGATGTGGATGAGGGTTCTAATTCCCCAAGGAGTGAGCTGGATCATGGACGAAGCGCGAGTTTGGATTCTGTTAAAGGGAAGAAAATTGGGTCAATGCCGTTGCTTGCTGATGCTGCTAGTAGCTTGAAGCTAAAAAAGAAGAGGCTTTTCGGGCAGTTTAAGAAGAGGAATGATGAGATGTGTGAGAAGAGAGTGGATGTTTCGGATGATGGGATCAGATTGAGCAGAGATTTTTCAGTTGTTATGCAAAAGAATGGATTGATTCATGGAGAAGGAGGACATCAAAAAGCTAAGAAAGTTTGGAAGAAACAAGTTTGGGTTGTCTTGTCATTGGATTTAATAGTCTGCACCATTTTGTTCATAGTTTGGTTGTGTGTTTGCAGGGGCTTCAAATGCATCGATGCTTGATTGATATTGATACTACTTATGTTCTGTGTTTTTGCATCTATCGCTAGATAGATGTTTTCCACTGAATTGGATACATTACATTCTGGAGGATTAATGCTTCCTGTGTTCATCGTTGTCACTCGAGCTACTTCTGTCAAATTTGAAGTCTTTTTCTCAGTATGGGGCCGATTTGATATGTTTCTAAGCAACTTTTTATTAATGTGATGTTTTTAAGTTGTGCATTCTGTGGATATTATGACATATGCAAACTTTTCTTTTTAAGATATTTGTGTTATCTTTGCAGATAACCACTATAAATTGTATGATACTTGCTGGTAAAAAAGGGGAAATGATTCTTTCTTTCCATGTAATCTATGTATTAACTTTCTTCTGTACCCAAGATAATGACAACCAGGATTTGAACTATTATGGAAGTGTTCCATTTGTGTGATTGTTTTTCTTGTCAAATGAAGCATTGTTTCTACTGTGAACCTTGTAAAATTCGTTGAAAGTAACCTGTAGTTTCGACTTTCCCATTTATGTTACATCAAAGGGAAAACAAAATGTGAATGAATTTGGAATGACAGAAGTTTGCATGAAGCAGACATTTTCTGTGATTGAGAGGCTGCTCTTGTTTCTTGCTTCTTTCTTTTGCAGATTCAATAGTAGCGATTGGACGTGATTGTAATGTTATGGTGTTTTTGAAGCTTCTAAATACGATTCTCTCCAGCTTTTTTGGAGTTTTGAACAACTAGAATCAATGTTCACTTGATGGTATGTGCAATTTTGTGGAGGTTTCAGTTTTCTACTATTTGAATGTACTATCCTTTTAATTGAATGAAAAAGTGCAAACTGCATATGCATCATACAGTAGTCTATCAAACAATATTTGATTATACAATCGAAATTAGAATCTGATACAATGGTTGGCTTGTATTTTTGGGCCTTGTTGAGTTATTAGGAATAACTTCCATTCTTGTTATTTGAACGGAGTCGGTCCATAAGAGAGCTTAGTGAGTCACTTTTTCTACAGCAAGTCACAATTTGTTTGTAGGATATGGCGCTTCTCTAGATAGTTGATGATGTGACTCAAGATTGTTATTTGCTATAAATTCCTCTTTGTTGTATCAGCTACTGCCATGCTGGAGAGATCAATTCTCAAATAGTCTCATACAGCTTGCTTTAGGGTTGGATTATCTTTCTGTACTATGAAACAATGGTTAGATCTTCATGGGTGTTTACAGATGCCAAAGTTGCAAAACTAGTGATACTTCAACATGTGTAATTGGCTTTTTTAAATTTCGCATCAAGGTTTTATTGGCTTTTGCTTTGTTGGCTTCAAGTTTCTCAAAACTATGCTCATATACTTCCGTTACCTTCTCGTGCACACGTGGTACATTCATTCTGATACCTGCTTGGTGTTATCTTAAATGGTTTCTTATACTCCCAGCAGAAATAAGGTGGCTATTTGTAGTGGATGGTTTATAACCTTGGAGGAGATAAAGTTCGTGAGTTTTCTCTGTTTGTGTACTGAAAGAAGATTGTACCACTGTTGTTAAACTGTCCATTATCTTATGCACAAACCTTTTACACGAAAATGCAGATCTTATATGACTACAAATATCAAATTCTGTCGTCCTGTCTAGGATGATGAGTTGGATCTCAATTATATAATAAGTCGTAAAAATTCATAAACTTCAAATTCTGGATTTATCTATTTATAGCATGTGAGTGTTATTGAGCCACAACTGAATACATATAAGTGACCTTGCCAAGCATAGATAGCAGCATCTGCAGAGGTTATTTCTAAGTCTTAAACTGCGAAAGTATCATTTTAAGGATTAAAAATAATGGACACTAGTAACTTTTAGAGATGAAGGATTGTGATTTGGTGGGATGGCCAGGCCTAAGCACAACTTGGACCACATTGGGCCTCGAAAGCTAAAATTTCTGAATTGATTTGGTGGGGTGCGCCAGGCCCGTGCAATAGTGCAACGCATGGGCGAAGCTTGAGAGCCCAGGTAGCAAGCTACCATGATGGACTCTCCCCCTTAAAAAATTGAGTTAATATCATGTGGATCAATGACCCACATATCAGATATTAAACTGATAAGAACAGATACTACACTTGATCTTAGCCAAAAGGCCGAGAAAGGTATGCTTTGAAATGTGGCCTGTTTAGAATTTTATAGTAGCCTACAAATTCCTTGTTACACACACTGTGTGATGATGTGGGAGTTCTGGACAAACGCACCACACTTACGTCAAAATAGTTTTAAGAACTTTTGTGGTGTTTAGGTAAGACTAGAAAATGTCTTTAAGCACTTAGTTATATGTCAAGTAACAAAAATAAGCTAAAAGTCATCGGTTAGAAATCCTTACTTATGACTATTGGCTTATAAGCCCATTCGAATAGGCTCTTATTGTGTTCTTTTCCCTCTCTCGAGCAAGCTATTCAACATTCTTAATTTTAATTACATTCCTTAGAGTGTTTTCTGATACGGTGTCTATTATCACAAAAGGTTATGGTGAGATGGATAAGATTTCTTCTACGATCTCGAGTTTGAACCTTGAGTATAGAAGAATTAATTCTTATAAGGTGTACTTCTCCCTTTAATGTGTCTTGCGTAGCATGAATTTGGATTAATTGAACTTTAATGCAGTTGCAGAATCGAATGAGAAACAAAAAATATCCATCATAGATTATTTTTTTCATAAACTTTTCCCACTTCCCTTTAGTTAAGTTGAATAAAGCATAAGAGAAGTTAAGATTTTAGAATAAAACACTTTAAAGTCATGACAAAGAGTGTTTGTCTAATTCTTGGTGAACACTACATGTTGTTGGTGGGAGATAGTACAAATTTCATGAAATTAGTCGAAGTGTGCGTAAACTGACACAAACACCATGATTATCAAAGAAAAAAATCATAATAAAGTGTCGACAAAAGTCTGAAGTGAAGAAGTGATCGATTCCTTAATCTTTAAATTGCGTAAAAAAAATAATGAATTCGAAAATGAATGTTACTCTACAGCCCATATAAATGATGTACCAAAACCTTGCTAAGTTTTTGAATCGTTTAATACCATAACATTGCTCAAGTCCAACACTAACTCCTAGATCTGATTTAACCAAATTTGGTGCATGTTGTTTCCTCCTATATTGGTCCTACACAGAGAGAGTGAGTGCTGGAAATTGATTGATGGTTAAGTACTGAAAACGAATGAAAATAATAGGGTTAAGTCATCAACAGCCCCTTAAAGTTGTCTGCATAATTCACTCAGACACCTTAACTAGGACTTGTACCTATTGAACACCTAAATTGTTCAAAACATGTACCTATTAAACACAAAACACTGATATGGCAAAAAATGTGTTTTGCACTTCCCTGAAGCGCGTGAAAAGATTCAAAATAGTTTTTTTTTACATTTTTTCTTCTTTTATTGATACTTGGCACTATAATTAACTTAAAAGCATTTTTTTCTTTTTCAAAAAAGAAAAGCACCCCACCCCCTACTACTCATCTTCTTCATAATTTAGTTTGCAAAACTTTCTCCATTTTAGCTCCAACATTGTTTATCTTTTCTTTTTTTTTAAAAAGAATATTATTTCTTCCAAATCTGAAGATAAATGAAAATCAACTACGAAGAAATCATACAATTCAGATTTGAAAGAAAGACTTTCTTTTGTATGATTTATTTCAAATCTCATAAACATAATGGAACAAATATGAAGAAGAAGAAAGAAGATAAATGATTTTTACGTATAAAAAAAGTTAGCCGATATTTGTTTATCACAATTTTCGAACAAATATTTTTACTCAAATTCAAATATAAAATCATTAAATTTATCAAAAATGATATTCAAAAATTTGAAAGAATTAATTTTTGAGCTATCAATTTCTTTTTGTCATCGATGTAGAAATGAATAACCGCCGGCAAGAATTTCTTTCTTCTTCACTCTTAGTATGAAAATATATCTTTTAAAAAAAAGTTAATCTTCAAGTTATTTGAAAAGAAATTAGGTTTTGTGATTTAAGAAAGAATGTGTTTTGGGAAGAAGATGAAGTTGAAAGGGGAGGTTTTGTGATTTGAGAAAGAATGTGTTTTAGGAAGAAGATGAAGATGAAAGGAGGTTGGGTAGGGGTGGGGTTCCGTAGAATAGGTTGACATTTCATTTTATTTTTTTTATAAAAAAAATTAGATATAAAATGTGTTTGAAATAATTTTAAACAAAATTTTATTTTATTTTATAATTTTGGGGGCCCAGTGCCACATGTTATTTTTTAATTAGCCGTTTTGCCATGTCAGCACAAGTGTATCACACACTCTTCATATTTTTTGCTGATTATCAAAAAAATGCCTAATAGGAACAATTTTTGAATAGGTAAAAGTGTTCAATAGGTACTAGTCTTAGTTGAGGTGTCTTAGTAAATTATGCGGACAACTTTAAGGGACTGTCGATAACTTAAACCAAAAAAATAAGTTGATTAACCACAAGAAAAGATCACACAAGATATATACGTGACACAAGAATTTGTCACAATTCCATCACAAATTCGGTTTTTTTAACTTTCTTTATTAGGATTAGATATGACATGAAACACTGGAAGCTTATTAAAGACATGATCTTAAATATATAGAAAAATACGGAGGTTCAAGATTAAGGTTAAAGATTAGTAGATGATTGAATTATCTAGTTCTCTTCCCAGTTTGTTGTTATCACTCTCTTACTAGTTTATTCTTTAATGTTAACATATTATTTCCTTTACCTTATATATCGTATTATTTGTTGTTATAGTTTTCTTTTTCATTCTTTTCAATATGACTTTTTTGCTATTGTAATTGCTTTACACTCCTATTTCTCATATATCCTCATTAAGCAAGAACCCAAGCTAAGAGCGGGTTGAGTCAAGGATTTATTGAAAATAATCTATCTACCTTCATAAAATAGGACTAAGATTATGTATATGTCACCCTTCCAGTGTTCACTAATTATGAAATTACACTTGATATGTTGTTGACAATTTTCTTACGGTCACAAATTCACTTATGGGTGAAAGCATACATTGCATATTCAAGGCCATTGTTCTTTAAAGTTGAGCTCATTAGTTGCCATCAGTCGTTAAACCTATAGATGTCCTAGTCCCTATAGTCGAATAACAAGTCGTTATAAGAACTCACAAACTTCAAATTCTGAATCTGCCTTAGATTATCCCTCAAACATTGTTCCATCGTAATTGGACCCTCTTATAGGGTAAATGACCTTGCCAAGCATAGCATCTGCACATCATAGAGGTTATATCTGTAAATTTTGAACTGCGAAAATGTTGTTTTTTTAGGATTAGAAATAAATGGACTTTTAGAGATGGAGCATTGTGATACTGAATTACATATCTGAGGAGATTTTAGTTCCATCCTTTGAAAGAGTTCTGGAGATTGAGAATTGTGAGTGTACACATGCATACCTACGTTCTCCATCTAGATGCATCGAAACTCAAATTGATGTCTTACCCTCTTTGGTCCGAGAGAACTTTGAATATTAGATGTCCGAAAGAGTTCTGGAGATTGAGAATTGTGAGTGTACACATGCATACCTACGTTATCCTTAGATTTATCAGAACTCAAATTGATGTCTTACCCTCTTTGGTAGATTTATCAGAACTCAAATTGATGTCTTACCCTCCTTGGTCCGATAGAGCTTTGAATATATACTATTAAACATATTATGACAAATTGTACCGGAACTCAAATAAATATCCTACCCTCTTGATGCAATAAATCTTTACATATAGTTTACATAACTCACTATTTACAATACAGTCACAAGACAAATAAATTAGTCGTGAGCAATTTGGGCCATAATGGGCTACAAGGGCAAAAAGTTAAAGACTGATTTGGTGGGGTGCGCCAGGCCCGTGCAATAGTGCAATGCATGGGCGACGCTTGAGAGTCCAGATAGCAAGCTACCTTGACAGACTCCCCCTTAAAAAATTGAGTTAATATCGTGTAGATCGATGACCCACATATCAGATATTAAACTGATAAGAACAGATACTACATTTGATCTTAGCCAAAAGGCCGAGAAAGGTATGCTTAAAAATGTGGCATGTTTGGAATTTTATAGTAGCCTACAGATTCCTTGTTAGTCTGTGTGACGATGTGGGAGTTCTGTACCCATTTTCTCTTTCCATTAAGTATACTAGATATGAGACTCTACCCTATCATTACTTGTCACCTGCATCACTCCAAAGATCTTCTTGACCTCATCTATGAAGTTTTGGGGATCCTCACCAATCTGCGATCCTAAGAACTCAGGCGGATTCATCCTAACAAAATCACGAACTCTAGTTGTAGCTGACCCAACATTAGCATTTGTAAAAGCTGGAACCTGCTGGTTGTTCTGGTTAGTCACACTCTGAGCCAAAAGTTGGATAGCGTTCCGAAACTCTGCATTCGAAACTTTCTGATCTGGGACTGGAGGAGCTGCGTTTGCATCCCTGGCATTTGCATTCCTGGTGTTAGCTCTACGAGGAGGCATGATCTGAAATGCATAACGTCGATTTAGAAACGAGAAATTAGATCATACCTTACGCACGATAAAAGTAACAAGAAAATGAAGTTTTTCCTAAAACACTTCGTAGCTTCCCCCTCATTAGATGTGGTGCACTTCACACCCTTGAAAAAGACTCTACTTAGTGCGGCTTTTCAGACATCCTAGAACACTTAAACCTAGTGCTCTGATACCAAGTTTGTCACGCCCCGAGCTACCCCCAGGACGCGGACACGGGACTTAGGATCAAGAGTGACCCCAAGCTAACCCTGTTGGCATAACATAAGCATACTTAAAGAGAACTGAATCAATAAACACTGTGCGAAAGCTAATCATAAGATAAATCTGAAATGATGGGGAATACTCATACTACATCTGAATATATAAATGCGGAGAGTTTAACAACAACTGAAAAGTCAAACACAAATACTAAAGCTGATTCTAACTATGTCTGAAATAAAGCCTCTAACTGACTAGAAATGTTGGGACATGCCCCAGCTAAATCTAGCAAAACTGAAACTAAGACTAAAAGAAAAGGAACCATGTCTGTCGTCCTCGGAGAATGAGGACTCACCACTAATACTGTTGAACTGAAGATCGGGAATCGATCTATGCGTGATATGGAAGTTGAGAACCTGAACCTACATCACGAGAAGATGTAGCGCAGAGTATGTGTCATTACTTGAAAGGTACTGAGCATGCATGATAGAGTAAAGCTGAATAAAATATATAACTGAACAAAGCAATAAAAGCAATGATATAATCTGAACTGAATGTAAATACTGAGATATACTGAAATACTGAGCTAACTGAATGCAATGACCAAGTACATGATATGCCGAAACTGAATATTGAACTATAACTGATAACCTGGTCAATGCACTAGAATCTGATTGTACTGTGGGAGCTACTAATAACCGACATAAAACCACATGAGCTAAATGTGGAGTCCGATGTATACACCCCATCGAGAGGACCCAATATACCCTACCAAAGGAATAAAGGCATGACTGGCGTGATCACTAAAATGATGCCCACAGAGGGGACTTACAACCTACGAGGCATGTAGTTCTGGGACTATTCGGGTACGCTGAACCCTAGTCCAACTCGGTATTAAGTCTACTCCCAACTGATTATGTAAATAACACATTATGACTGAATGCTATAAAACATGGATAGCTCGATATTCTGACATGCAAACTCTGAAAATGCAACAATTATATCTGATAATATGACATTCTTAAACTGAAGCATGTATATAACTGAAATAGTTGGCCTAGCATGCGTAATTCATGAAATAAAGGAACTACATATCTAGGGTTCTGAATTTCATGCAAGAAACTGAGCAACAACATGATAATCTGATTTGGATCATTCTAACAGCTAAAACCCAACAATTTCTAACATTCAAGAAACCCTAGGTCCAGATAATATCAAGGGGATCAAGATTCTGACTGAATTCTAGGGACCTAATGAGCGAAAGAAACCCAATTGTGAAATCTCACATACCTGGTGATGAATTCCATGGAGAAATCTTTCGATTTCGGGGCAGGAACTGAAGAAAACTCGCTGCGTTCTTGGAAAAGTTTGGATCGCCTCTTTCTCTTTTTTTGCTCTAAGTTTGCTAAATTTTGGAGAATAAATTGACTAGGGTAAGTTCTAATTAAGTTACTAGGCTTAAACTGACCAAAACTACGTAGTCTAGGGGTCAAACTACGTAGTTTAGTGGTCCAACGCATAAGGAAAAGACCAAAAGACCCCTGACTTAACTGATGTCGGACCAACCGACGCACCAGACCAACAGACCGTGGATTGATCGACGGTCCGTGCTGGTCGGACATCGTTCGTGACTGGGGCTGGACCTGAAGGCCACGATCCACGGACCTAGACCACGGACGGTGGTCTGACCTACGGTCCGTAGGTCCTGGTCGTGGGTCATGCCTTGGCTGAATTTTCTGGAGTTCTGGGCTAGAAATTTGGGGTCCGGCCTACGGCCCTGGACCACAGACCGTGGTCTGACCTACGGTCTGTCGGTCCTGGCGTAGGTATGGACTTAGAATAAATTTTTTCTTGGCTTTTCTGGAGGGTCTCCAGATGGTGAACCACGGACCACCAAGACGGACTGTGGGTCACCCTACGGTCCGTAGGTGGCACCTGTAGCTTCTCAAATCTGCAATCTGATTTGTCTAGGATACGGGGTGTTACATTATCTCCTCCTTGGGAACATTCATCCTCGAATGAAGACTAAACTAGCTGAATATGGAGGGAAAGAGTTGCAAACCCTACCACTAATTTCTGAAAACTGATTTCTGACTGAATTGAGTTCCAAGGACATGCAAATATGCTGAAAATGCAAGTACAAACTGAAGGAACATGATACTAAGACTGAATCTGCGTATGAATGACTGAAAAACTGAAGAGGAACTATTACCTCAAGCTGGAATGGAATCGGAAGGAAAGAGATCAGGATACTTGGCCTTCATGGCTGCTTCTGCTTCTGCTTCTCAAATAGCTCCCTCTACGGACTGACTCCTCCACAAAACCTTAACTGAAGCGACTTCTTTGTTTCTCAACCTTCTAACCTGACGATCAAGAATCTCAACTGGCACAACCTCATAAGTGAGACTATCTTTCACAGCCATACTCTCTAAAGGTACTATGGATGCTGGATCACCCACACATTTCTTCAACAACGAAACGTGAAAGAACGGATGCACTGCTGTTAGTTCTGCTGGAAACTCTAACTCGTAAGCTATTTTACCAACCCTTTTCAAGATCTTGTAATGGCCTACATATCTGGTACTGAGTTTTCCTTTCTTGCCAAATCTCATCACCCCCTTCATAGGTGACACTTTCAGAAAGACCCAATCATCAACTTGGAACTCTAAATCCCTTCTCCTTACATATGCATAAGACTTCTGACGACTCTGGGCTGTCTTAAGTCTATTTCTAATGAGCTATACTTTTTCTATAGCATCATGAACCGAATCTGGTCCTATCAAGGCTGCTTCACCTACTTCAAACCAACGAACTGGAGATCTACATCTACGCCCATACAATGCCTCATAAGGGGCCATCTGAATGCTGGAATGGTAGCTATTATTGTAGGCAAACTTTATAAGAGAAAGGTGATTATCCCAACTACCCTTGAAGTCGACCACACAAGCTCTCAACATGTCCTCTAAGGTCTGAATGGTACGCTCTGCCTGACCATCTGTCTGCGGATGAAACGTTGTGCTAAGATTAACCTGAGTAGCAAGACCTTTCTGAAATGACTTTCAGAAATGAGAGGTAAACTGAGGACCTCTATCTGAGATGATAGACAAAGAAACCCCATGCAACCTGACTATCTCATTAATGTAAAGGTTGGCGTAGTCCTCCACCAAATCTGTAGTTTTGACAGCCAAAAAACGTGCAGACTTAGTAACTCTGTCTACTATCACCCAAATAGAGTTATGTTGTCTGCGAGTACGAGGTAAACCTGTAATGAAGTCCATGTTGATCACTTCCCACTTCCAAGTAGGAATGTTCTACCTGCACTTGCTGACAATTGAGGCACTTAGCCACAAAATCTGCTATATCCCTCTCCATGTAATTCCACCAAAAGACTTCCCGTAAATCACGGTACATCTTAGTGGCGCCTGGATGAATAGAATACCTGGAGTTATGGGATTCTGCAAGAATATGTTGTCTCAACTCGCCCACATTAGGAACACATAATCGACCTTGATAGCGAAGCACACCATCTCCCCCTTAGGAGAATACCTCAACTCTCTGTTGATGGACTGCACCCTTTAGTTGAAGCAATATCGGATCACTGTCTTGCTTTTTCTTAACCTCCGCTACCAATGAAGATTCTGACCTATTCTGAACTGTTACACCATCATCTGATATGCTCATAAGGCGAATTCCCAAGCGAGCAAGCCTGTGAACATCCTTTGCTAGTTCTTTTCTTTCTTCCTCAACATGTGCTACACTACCCATAGATAGTCTGCTAAGGGCATCTGCTACTACATTGGTCTTACCAGGATGGTATAGCACATTCATGTCATAATCCTTGAGGAACTCAAGCCATCTCCTCTAGCGAAGATTCAACTCTTTCTGGGTGAACACATACTGAAGGCTTTTATGGTCTGTGAACACCATACAATTAACGTCTCCAAATCGTAAGTGCAAACACCACTACTACAAGCTTGAGGTCATGAGTCGGATAATTCTTCTCATGCACCTTAAGTTGTCTAGAAGCATAAGCTATAAGCTTACCTCGCTGCATCAACACACAACCTAGGCTGACTCTGGACGCATCACAATAGATAACATAACCGTCTGAACCCTCTGGTAGATTCAAAACCGGAGCTGTAGTCAACTTAGTTTTCAGTTCTGCGAAGCTTTTCTCACAATGAAACTTAACCTTTTTCTGAGTCAACTTAGTCAATGGAGAGGCTATGGATGAAAATCCTTCCACGAACCTTCGGTAATAACCTTCTAGACCCAAGAAACTTCTGATATTTGTAGGAGATGTAGGTTTGGGCCATTGTTTCACCGCTTCTATTTTTTGGGAATCCACTCGGATTCCTTCGCTAGACAAAATATGACCAAGGAAAGCAACATATTTCAACCAAAACTCGTATTTGCTAAACTTAGCAAACAACTGGTGATCTTTGAGAGTTTGCAGAACAACTCTCAAATGAGTCGTATGTTCTTCCTCATTCCTAGAGTAAATGAGGATATCATCAATAAAGACGATAACGAACAAGTCCAAATACTGCTTGAACACTCTGTTCATCAAATTCATGAAAGCTGTAGGAGCATTGGTTAGTCCAAATGACATCACTACAAATTCATAATGACCATACCGAGTTCTGAAGGCTGTTTTCGGAATGTCACTATCTCTGACTCTGAGCTGATAATAACCGGATCTGAGGTCTATCTTCAAAAAATGACAAGCACCCTGAAGTTGGTCGAACAAGTTATTAATCTTGGAGATAGGGTACTTATTCTTGATTGTGACTTTGTTCAACTGCCTATAGTCAATGCATATTCTGAGAGAACCATCTTTCTTTTTCACGAACAACACTGGTGCACCCCATGGGGAAATACTAGGTCTGATGAAGCCCTTGTCTAGAAGGTTTTTCAACTGCTCTTTCAATTCCTTAAGCTCAGCTGGAGCCATTCTGTAAAGAGGAATAGAAATAGGCTGGGTATCTGGAAGGAGATTAATTATGAAGTCGATTTCCCTTTCGGGAGGAACTCCGAAAAGATCTTCTGAAAACACTTCTGGGAACTCATTAACTACTGGAACTGACTCAAGAGTTGGGGTTTCAGAGCTTGAATCCTTAACCCGAACTAGATGATAAAGATAACCCTTAGAGATCATCTTTCTGGCCTTAAGGTAAGAAATGAATCGACCCATAGGCGCTAAGCTACTGCCCTTCCATTCTAAGATTGGTTCGTCTGGAAACTGAAAATGAACAATCCTAATTCTACAATCAACTGAGGCATAACATGAATGTAACCAATCCATGCCTAGAATGATATCGAAGTCTACTATTTCTAACTCTACAAGATCTGCTGAGGTGACTTTCTGAGAGACTGTGACAGGACAATTTTTGTATACCCGTCTAGCTATAACTGGGTCACCGACTGGAGTAGAGACTGAGAAGGGTTCTAAGAGAGTTTTTGTACTAACATCGAAATTGACTGCTATATAGGGAGTTACAAAGGAAAGAGCAGCCCCTGGATCTAACAAAGCATAAACATCTAAGTTAAAGACTCGTAACGTACCAGTGACTACATCAGGAGAATCTTCTCAATTCTGCAATCTGGTCTGTCTAGGATACGGGGTGTTACATTCACTTTCTTGTAATGGATGGTTTGTTATCAGTACTAATAAAGCATGGTGGTAAATGGGATCCTTCAGGCTAGTGTTCTTTGTGAGTTTTTATTTGTATTATTATACAAACCAAACGTAAAATATTAACAGTGATACTGGATTATTTTTTTTCATATTTTGTTTGTGTGTAATAGTTTTTATTATGGTGTTTTTGAAAATTTTATAAAATTTTATTTTTTGAAATTACATAAAATTTGTTTGAAATTAGTATAGATTTTGATATGAACATTTTTTTTTTATGTTTCTGGGTAAGAAAATTACATAAAATTTATTTGAAATTGGTGTACTGGTTATACCATATTGGTACGATTTTGGCATCATATTGGAATGAATTTCGTATTCTGATTATCTAATGAATGAAAATTAATATTTGGAAGTGGTATTATTTTGGTATTATATTGGAATAATTCTGTTGTGAAAAAGTGAAGATGTATAAAGTTGGTATCTGGTTATACCCCATTAAAATATTGCGTTTTGGTGAGTTTAAGGGTTTAGTTGACAAAGTCATAAGTACAAAGGTCCAACTTACAAACGGTGCGAAGTACAAGGGCTTCTCAGGTCATTCCGTCAATTTAAAATAAAGATGTATAAGTTGATATTTAACTGGAACACATTACTAAAAGAATAAATTTGACAATGTGAAACAATGCATATTGTATTGTTGTAAAAAACTGTAGCAAAAATAAATATATATCATCCAAAAATCAAAAAAACATATAACCATTAAGAGTCTAAGCTGCAATCAACTATTTCAAATTTGATTTTCGTGGTTTGGTGTACGATAATTGTTGGTATCCGTAGCATGTTCTTTGCTTCACTTTTCTTCTCCTTTTCCAGAATCTGTTTCTTCTTTTGAGCGGTAACAACCTTTCTCGGCGGACTTGCATTCTTGTTTGGCGACAGTGTTTGAGTCAATATGTTAAAGATCAGAGCCTCGATTTCAATAGTAGAACTCGCTTTTACTAATCTGGGGCTCTTTCTAGGAGTATGCTAAGATTTCTTCGATATGTTTTATCAAAAATCCTAAAAACTTGATTCTTATTATTGTTAATTTTGCCTTTCTTTTGATTGTAGAATGAAGATTTTCTGGTGATATTGAGATGTAGAAACGGTTTCTATAAGAGATGAGAGAAGAGGTGAAAGAGAAAATGGTCTTTTTTAACATGGGGGTGGTGGGGTGCTGGTATGGCGTGTGAGAAAACTAGAAAAGACGTGGTGACGGAGAGGGGTGGGGTTTGAGGTGTGACAGTAAAAAAAGAACAAGAATCAAAGCAAAATTCCTAAAAATGTGTAAGAGATAATTATGATTGATTCTTTATTTATATCACTTAATAACAAAAATATAATTATAGAAGACAGTAAAAAAATAAGTAAAAAGAGAACAAGAATCAAGGTAAAATTTCTAAAAATGTGTAAGAGATAATTATGATTGATTCTTTATTTATATCACTTAATAATAAAAATATAATTATAGAAGACTAATTATTTAATAAAGTGAAATTAAATTGATTTATAAATAAAAAGTGATCTGTTATAACCCGCAATTAAAATGTTATAAGCAATAATATTTTAAAAGTAGATTTAAAATCCGTAATATTGCCCCTTAAATATATGTATAACTTACATAAATCTCATAGTGTAAACCTAAATTACCTTCTATCCCTATTCTTTTTCTAATTACACTAATCCCACGTTCTTTAGGCATTTCAGATACATCATTAAGGATCCGGATACATTATTTTTTGATACATTATGTATCAATCTGTTGCACTTATTAAGGGGAAAAAAGCTGAAAAATCAAATTAAGATCTCATAGTATCCATCTGTTGCACTAATAAAAGGGGGAAAAAAAACTGAAAATCAAATTAAGATCCCATAAATTGCGCTATTTCATTCCAAATTATTGTCAAGAATTCAACCATATAGTGTAACAAACCAAAAAATTTAAAAATTAAATTTATTCTTCTTGTTCATCGCTCTCTCTGTTTCATAAAAACTTTTGTCGAAATTTTGGATAAGCGAGGTGAGTTATGAAGGATATAAAAGTGATGGAATTATTGTTGGACAAACGATTTCTTTTGTGAATCTTCAAGTTCATCGAAGATCCTTTCAATTTTGATTCATGATTGTCAAAAAATTTGAAATTTAAAATTCTTCTCCGAGTTCATTGAAGATCCTTTCAGTTTTGATTCAAAATTGTTGAAAATTTTGAGTTTCAAAATAATTCTCCTAGTTCATTGAAGATCCTTTCAATTTTGATTCAAAATTATCAAAAATTTTGAGAAGATACATCATGAAGATCATTTAAATTTAAATTGATAAGTGTTGTATTTCTACTAGATACATTAAATAAGAAAGTGTTGCCCATAAGATTTTAGGTTTGAGATCGATACATTATTGTTTGGTAATTGTTATATATCGGATACATTTAGTATGAATTCAAATTTACATATCATGCCTAAAAAATTAGTGCATGATACATTATTATTTATGTATCTTTTTGTTTGAGAAATACTATATTTTATTTTTGTAAAAAAACATTATACATGTAATTGTTCCAAATAACATATTTTTTGGTGTGTGATACATAACACAAAGTTTATGTATCACGTACATTTATATTCAACATGATAAACACTAATCGAAGATTCAACAACATTAGAGCTATGTATCAATACCTTAAATATGAACATGATACATTGCATAAAACAAAGGCTATTGTAGCAGTGATGTATCAGATCAGTGATATTTGAACACAATACATTATGCATGATAAAATTGTAATGTATCATAATGTTGAAACGAAGGCATTATACATTAGTTTAAGAAACAAAATCAACTAGATACATTAAAAATGTGAACCCATATGTATCAGAAAAGATGAACAACCAAAAGATTTTTAAAAAAAGTCAACAATCTAATCAGCGGAAAGCAAAGAAAAAAAATGATGAAGAAATCCTCCTTTGCTCCGGATCAACTCTAGTATCTTTTTTCCATTGTCAACAAATGGCGTCACCTATGGATCTCGATCCAAAGCCCTTACCATAGCCACCACTTTCTCGACATTTCCCCCCCTTTTAAGCGTTTTTTCCACATTTGTTTTATAAGTCGAAGATGTATCCTTCTCGGACTAATTGGGTAAGTCCAAAAAAATTGAAAGATCTAACCAACAGAATGAAGTGTATCATGACCGCCATTAGAAATTCCTGGAACCATTCCAAATGCACTTCAAGATGAACTCGGTGCATTAGCAAGACTTTTCCACCTCTCTTCCATAAAGAGACCGGGAGTAAAAGATTCAGTAATTTTTTAAGATGAATTTTTTTTAAAAAAAAAAAAAGAAATTGAAAATTGAAGTGATTGAAAGAAATCTACCTCTTGAATAACTTGAAATCATTAATTGGAAAAAGAAAAGATTTGAAATTGAAAAATAGATTAATGAAAGTAACTGTGGAGAGATTTGTGGAGTGAAAAAAGGAAGGAAAATCATGGGCAGGAGATTTCAAATTAATGTATCCGAAAGGAATGATGGGAGAAAAAAAGGGATTTTTGATATTTTTTGAAATGGTAGGGAAAATAAGAAAATATGATAATAAATGATGTATAGTTAGATAATTTTTCCTAAATATATATGGGGGGTGATTTTTCCAAACTAAAATGTTTGCACGAACAATGAAGGCAATTAAAGCCTGTAAATTGTGTCTCATGGCCCAGTGGGCCAATTAACACTGATGGCCCAACGCCCATGTCCCATCTCCCTCGTCACTCGACAGGGTTATTTGCACTTTTGCTAACGTCGATTTTTAATTTTTGTTCTTCAAAGTAAAAAAATAAAATAAAAATCACGAGTCATAAATTTATATTTTTGCATCATAACATTTTGCGCTCATAAGGAACTTATGTCCCTTTAGATATTAGTTTGATTTGTAAGAATAAAATTTTAAAAACAATTCATTTAAAAAACAAATCGTGCAATTAATTGCCATAGAAATTGTTACAATTGGATGAGTTGGCCAATGACCAACAATAACAAGAAGGAACAACACAAATTGGAGAGTGTCCAAATTAGACTTGTAAAATGAAACAAAAGAGCTATTTTTTTTATTTTTTTTTTAGAAAGTTGATTTTTTTACTCAGGCAAGGCGAGAGAAGGAGAGCACGTATAGATGATATGAAAGCCATAAGCAGAGGCATGAGTCTTCCTTTTAAGTTTGGAAAAGGGCCTAAAATACTCTTGAACTATCAGATTTGGTACAAAAATACCCTTCGTCGATCTTTCGGCTCTAAAATACCCTTGACGTCAACGTACTGGCCCTGAAATACCCTTTATTTTTGACGGCCACATTTTAAAATATTATTAAATGTATCATTTATTATGTGGCACGATTTTATTGGTGTGCTTACAATTCACCTAAACTAATCAAATTCCAACCCAAATTTGGATCCACCAAATATTCCAAATTTACTTCACAATTAATTATATTCAAAGATTCAAGAACCTTCAACTTTAAATAGATTTCCAACCTGATTCGGAATCCTTCGAACTCCAAAAAATAACCAGTAGATAAATTTGATTTTGGTAAGTATACTATTTTAAGCTTGAATCTAATTGATATTGTATTTGAAACTTAAACTCGTCGTAGGTCAGCTGAATATTGAGAAGAAAAAACCTGGTTTAAATATATTGAACACTATTGAAGCTCAGATAGAGCTCTAATGACGATTACAAATTTTTGATGTATAATTTGTTACTTATTTTGAAGTCGATGATTCAGATTATTGTCTTGCCATCATTGTGAAGTTGTATTTTGATTTTGGAGGGCTTTGAAGATGAATTAAGATAGCTTCGAACGAATTTGTAGTTGGATTCATGAAGAAGATGATAATAATTTGAAAACCAAATCAAATTTAGAATATTAACAAGATGAAATCAAGGTTTTTTCCTCTTTAATTTAATGGGTATTTAGGGCGGGTGGGTATGGATTCTTTAGGTGGATCTAGGTTTGGATTGAGATTTAATTAGTTTAGGTTAATTCTAAAAACACACCAATAAAATCGTGCCACGTAATAAATGATATATTTAATAGTATTTTAAAATGTGGCCGTCAAAAATAAGGGCATTTCAGGGCCAATACGTTGACGTCAAGGGTATTTTAGAGCCGAAAGGTCGATAAAGGGTATTTTTATACCAAATCTGATAGTTCAAGAGTATTTTAGGCCATTTTCTATTTCAAGTTTTAAAGAATGATAAAATTTATTGGAATGACTGGATTGATTTGTGAAAATAGTAATGACATTTCTCTCCAAGTAAATTTTATATATACTTTGAGTATTTAGAAACTTTAATGAATTATATATATATATATTGTGTCGAAATTGTTAATTTCGAATAAATACATTATTAAAGGGCTAAATTCGTCCTTGCCTCCATCTTACCAAAAATGTCATCTCTCATATGAAGTAAATTTGAATTAACTTTATAAAACAATAATTTTTGTTGATGTGGACACAAGATCTCCTATGATCTTAGGGGTCGTTTGGTGTGAGGAATAAGAATAAATAGTTTTGGGATAAAAAAATAGTCATGAGATAAAAATTTGATGTCTTGTTTGGTTGCTATGTTTGTGATAACTTATCCCACCATTTATACGATAGTAATGGGATAAGTTATCTCATATATATGGTGGTATAAGTTATTCAAAGATAATTAGTGTCAAATTAGAAAAATCACTTGATTTCTAATCCAGATAAATCTCAATTACACCCCTCTTGTTTTTTTCCCTTTGGCCTTTTGTGAATTTTAGTGTCTTATTTTATTTTATTTTATTTAGGCCATTTTATGAAATGCTATATTATTAGTTAAATGTCTGAGCTTCAATTCGAACTTTAAAAATTGAGCACTTCTTAATAAGGAAAGTTTATCACAAGGCTTAAAATAGAGCACTTCTTGATAATGAAAGCTTACCATTTGAAATAATTTAAATCATAAAGCTTCATACATCAATGGTATAAATGAAATTTATTTTATCTCTTTTTCTTTTTTTGGGCTTCCCCTTTCCTAAGATCCTGGACGTGGTACTGACGCATGAACTTGGTTACTGATTTGACCGGTTTGTTGGCAAAAGGAAAGGTCTGTTCATTTGTCCAGAAATATGTTTTCGGCCTATCTATCGATTGAACCAGGGGTTGGGCTCTACTATAACCGGCTCATTTGTTTACCCGAGTTAGACCGCTAGCATCTTACCAACCATCTCCAGTCCCTACCCCGAACATTTATTATGTTGTCACTACTGCTTGTCAATTTGAATTGCATCAAAGCTATATAACTATATGATATCTCAAAATCAATTGATCCTTTTTATTTAGAGACTCTTGAAATAAATACCGAAAAATAAAAAAGTTCTCAACATTTATAGCAAAATGTCATAAAAACAACGTCATTTAATTTGAATGTTGTCAAAATAATGATACTTAGAGCAAAATATCGTACAAATAATGACATTTGACGGAAAATCTCATTAAAAACAATGACATCTAATACAAATTAATTTCAAAAAATTCAAATGTCATATTATTAATCGCCAATTACCAATATTTACATCTAATATTGAAAATTTATTTTTCAAAAAAATATTTCTTCATTCTTTATATTTAAACTCTAGATCCTTCTTATTTAGATTCACACCAAATTCGCCGCATATAATTTAGGGGTGGGGAAGTGCTATTTTCTACTCTGAATTTTTAATTCTCAAAACTCAAACGGCCTCAAATTTATAATTAATGGTAAACAAAATTTTATCCATCCCGTCATACTTTTTGACTAATACTTTTCAATTTTTATTCATCCTTCATTCACACAACTAGTCTTACCTCCCTTGTCCATGGATCCTACCTCTAAAGTCATAATAGCATCCACTTGTTTTCCCCAACCTCCAAACACCCCCTACACCTTTGCTTATATTCTTGTCGGATCGAATTTTTGATTTTTAATTCGATGTTTGGTATCAGAATTAAATTTTGACTAAATATAAATTTACGTTGAAAAGTTTCACGTTAAGGAGTAAAGGATGAACCACTCCACCATATTCTTTGTTGGTTTCTTTTATTATATTACATTCCAATCTCGTATAAGTTGGTGTGTTAAACTGGAAATGATACAGTTTCATTTTTTATATTCCATCTGTTTTAATTTGTTTATTATGTTTTAACTTGGCATAAAATTTAAAAAAAAATTAAAGAAGTTTCTTAAATCTTATGGTATTAAATTAAAGATATGTTAAATGTATTAAAATGACGTTTAATCTCATAGTCTTAAGCATGTCATTTAAAAAATTATCAAAAAACAATAATAATTGAAATAAACTAAAAAAAGAAGTAGAACAAATAAATTAAAACAAAAGTTATACTTTTGGAAGTTGCAACATTTATACTAATTTAATTACTTGACTTTGTATCCCTCTTTTTGATACAACCATATTTGGTATTTCGTACTTCAAATTCGTAAAAAAAAAAATCATAAAAAAACACTTTTTATCAGAAATTTCTCTACCAAACATCCTTTTCGACATACCAAACTTAATCAATCAAAACGTAGGACTTTTTTTTTTTAACCTCAATTCTCAAATGTCTGCTTAATTATAATGTAACATTATATTGTATGATCCGAAGGTTTAATTAATTTATAATTACTGGATTAGTATACTTGAAAGTTGTACTGCAAATCTAATTAATGTATCTAAAGCCCATGTTCCAAGGGAGGGAAATCATGATTGTGGATTAGAAAAACAAATTAGTAGTATAATAAAGTAAGGTCATTAGCTTTTCTTTTCTAAGAACTCTGCATTTCCCAATAATTAACATGATCTGCACAACTTTTTTTCAACAATTTCCTTCTTTACAGGTATTAACACAAGTAAAAAAAACCATTACTCCAAATAAACTAGCTAAACACCAATAGTGACAACCCATAAATAATTTAAGGTTGATCAATTAATTATTTTTTCATTAGAAATAACAATAATGTATCTAGTGAAATTTCATAAGTGGGTTTCGAGGAGGGTAAAATATACACAAATCGTATCACTACTTGGTGGAGGTAGAGAGACTGTTTCCGAAAGACTTTCGGTAGCAAATCCAGATACAAAAAAAAAGACACTGAAAAAATTATAGCAAATAACGCGTAAGTGGTGCGAAGTCTACCATAAAAAAAGCAACAGTGATCAATTAATTTTCTAATATTCTTTCATTAGAAACTTACTTTATACATAATTATATATAAGTTTTTTTTCAATGTGCAATATTATGGCTATTGAAACCAATAAATACAATGAAAGTCTCAAGTGTAGTGGCTGAGGGAGAATAAGAATTACTTGGACTTCCAAAAAGGTAATTACTTGGATCCTATAAAAGTAATTAATGCAATTCTGTAGGATTTAATACAGGGAAAAATCTTTTTGGCCAGAATAGTATTTTACCTTGTTATTTTATCTTTTTAAATATTTTTACCTTTTTAACTTCAATACCTTATAATTAAAAAATAATATAGTTGTATCAATATTTTTAGAAAGTTCAAGCAACATAAACTTTAGATCATGATCCTGACTTTCGACAGTTATACTAACATTTTTAGAAAGTTCAAGCAACATAAATTATAGATAATGATCTTTAATTCTCGACCGCGACATTTCTTTTTTTATTTTTGGTGTGTGTAGAGTTGGCTGGACCCATGAGTACCTATTTTGTGTGTGTGTGTGTGTGGCTTCATCATGAATTTGATGATGAATTGAAAACAATAGGTTTAAATAATTTGCATTGTTTTGGGTATAATCTTTAATGCCCCCTTAGAAATTGATCAACATCAATTGGTACATGCACATTTAATGAACAAACCAAATTCATCATTCTTCTTTTATGTTTACATACACATCATTGTCACTCTTCAATAAGAAAATCATGAATGGCTCTGGTGGAATTTGCTGTTTTTAATTCTGCAAATTAAAACTATGGATTATTTTTTTAATTAGGGTCCCCATGTAGGTACTCTTTGGACCTTTTGCCTACAATAATGAATAAGCAATCTAATAGTAGTATAGAAGAAAATTAAAAAAGAAGGCACTGATTTCTTTGGTCTACCTTAATTTCTGTAAGCTTTATGTGATGCATATATATTTTTATTAGTAAGAAGTAACAGACAACTTACATTATCAGAGTGGGTGACATAATAAAAGTCAATATGCTAAAGTCTAACTACTTGATTAAACGAAATCAAGGAAAATGTTTTTATAAGTTTTTTTTAGTAATGCACACGATATTTGAAAGTTATTAGTTCGATTAATTCAGATTGCACTAGTAAAACGTAATAAAGAGAGAAATGTTCTCTGCCATAAGTTTTAATTTCCTTTCCTAGGTGAGACCTTAATAGTGGTGGAAGTAAGTTTTCCACTTATAATGAATCAAAATATAATAATTGTATGAACAATTCAAGTAGATTTAAGAAGTAGTATATATATATATATATATATATATATATATTTGTGTATATAATAGGTGGATTATATTTAAATTTATACTTAATAAATAAAACCTATACATTGGTAAAGTATCTACCATGCACTAGATCTTGTGATATTTTTCATAAATCCGAACAATATAGGTTGAAACATATTTTAGAGATTCACAAAGTCAAAGAAAAGATGAAAGAAAAACACAAATGTGATAATACAAGTTTTATTCAATTCAGATCTCACTTATAAGATAATTTTACTGAGTATGTTATTATTGTCGCGAGTATACATGTATGTACAGCCAAGAGACCCTGGCAATATGCAATATATTGTGGGCCTGCAAGCTAATATAAAGATGTAGTTTTTATGTATTTAATTGAGATCTCTATTTAATTTGCCCTCTAAATTTGTTTAATATTAATGGTGACAAGTTTCCCAAGAATCTAGCTTTTTTGCTTCCTCCCTTTTTCAGAGTCCATAAACTGAAGAAGAAAATAAGGGGAGCAAAAGGGGTACCCAAAGTGGGGCTTTTTTTGGGTCACCTTTTTTATTTTTCACTGAAAACCAGGGAACAGAATTCTTGATTTATATTCTTTTGCTCAGTTGTGCTGGCAGAGCTTTTTTTAAACTGATTTTGCAGACTCAACAAATGTTAAAGTTCATGCCTTTGGCATTTTCTGTCAGATTATATTTGGATAAACAGAGATGGTACTGCCAATTCTGCTCTGATTCAATTACTGGAGTTGTTTTTTGTCCTATAAGCCATTAATGTTAGCTCAGAATTGTGGGGTTCTTTTTTTTGGTTTTTTCCAGCTGAAGAAGAAGTCTTCTTGATTTGTAAGTTTTCTGTTTTCTTGAATCTTGATGTTATACAGTAGTAAAGTTTCTGCATTTGGTAATTGTTTAGTGGTAGCTTTTTAAGAATGTGATTTCAGATTCTTGATACATGATGATAAGATTGTGTTTTTTTCCCTTTTGTTTATTTTCCAGTATTTAGCTTGGACCACAAGAAGTTGCTCTTGTCTCTCTCACTTTATCATGTTTTATGTTCTTCCAAGTTCCACCTCTTGAACTAAAATGAAATTTGGGATCTTTTTCTTTTCCTTGTGTTAGTAACTTAAAGGGGTCCTTTTCCCTCTTTTGTTATCTTTATTTTTTCTTCTAAAATTCCCTTTTCCCCTAAATTTTTAGTGAGGAGGTGATACTTTTGAAATGATAATTAAGGAGTGGCTTATGTTTAGGCAAATGCCCTAACGAGTTTCTGAATTCTGACACTTTCTTTTTTCTTCTCAAGGGAGAGAAGGTTAATTGAGTAATGGATGAAAAGGGTGTCTTAAGTTCCTGTTTGAGTACATCAGAAGGGAGAAGGGAGAGCTTATGTCCAATTTACTTTGGTGTTTCTTGTGCATTTGTTGCTCTTGGGCTCTTACCGGAGCCTGAAAAATGTGATGAGAATTTGTTAGAAGTGAGAAATAAGATGCTTCAAGGAAGTGCTCATCTTTTGGGGTTGCTTGTGTGGAGAGTTCAGAGGGATGAAGCAAGAAATGAAAAGTCTGAATTGTTACTTAAGTTAGCGAATGCAGAGAAAAAAATCGACGAACTGAAGGGGTTAAGAAGGGAAGATGCTAAAGCAAATGAGAAAGTTGTGTGCATATATGCAGCACAAGAACAGTGTTGGTTTAATGAGAGGAAGAAACTTAGGCAGCAAATTGGTGCTTTTATGAATGAGTTGAGAGTTGTTGAGAAGCACAAGGACACCCTTATTGATGAATTGGATAGCAAATTGGAGGAGAGTAAAGTAGTTGTGCAGTCGAAAGATAAGATCATTGAGGACGAAGGGAAAGCGCGTCATGATCTTGAAGAAAAGCTGAAAAAGGCTGAAGCTATAGCAGAAGAATTGAGGAACACCGCGAAATTTGATGCTCAAAGGCACTCTAATGAGATCTCCAAACACAAGACTGCATTCATTGAATTGGTGTCTAATCAGCGGCAGCTTGAAGCGGAGATGGGGCGTGCGCTCAGACAAGCTGAAGCAGCAAAGCAAGAGGTTAATTCGGTACTTGAGCAAAAGGAGCAGGCTATCTTGATGACCCAAAAACTATCGATGGAGCTAGTCAAAATGCGCAAGGATTTGGAACAGAAAGAACAGATTTTGTCAGCTATGCTGAGGAAATCCAAATTGGATACAACAGAGAAACAAATGCTTTTAAAGGAGATCAAATTATCAAAAGCCAAGAGAAAGCAAGCTGAGCTAGAGACCGAGAGATGGAAGACAGCTTCAGAGTCTAGGTATGAGAGACATTCATTGAGAAATATGCTGTACAAACGTATGAATCCAAAGTTGGAGGTTGTTGCCAGTGGGAAAGGGATGCTTTCAAGTGCAATGATGCTACCAACTGGAAAAAGCAGATCACAGAAGGCTGATTATCTTCTCGACGAGCAACCTGAGGGTACAAAAGAGCCAGAACTATTTCCTCATGTTCCTGATAAATTCATGACTGAGGATGTTGAAGAAGAAAGTAAGACCATATTCACGATACACGTGTTCTGTTCATAGCATATTCATCAATTAATTAGTGATAATATATTCGCGATACACATGTTTATTCATAGCATATTCATCAATCTTGATTAGTGATAATATGTTTCCTACTTTCCATTGTTCAGAATTTCAATATATGGAGTTGTCATTCTGTTTATTTATTATGCTATTTTCTGTATTCACTTCAATCTTCGGTGCAGTACTCACAGATGATGTTGAGCACTTGGAGAATTGGGTTCGATCAGAGGCTGAAAAATACAGTGTTGCAGTTGAACACAGGCATCATCTGGAGCTGGATGCTTTTGCAGAACAACTGAGACTCAAAGATGAGAGGTTAGAAGCTTTTCGATGGCGCCTACTCAGTATGGAACTTGAGTCAAAGAGGTTGCAGTCACATATTGAAGTGCTGGACCATGATCTAGCTCAGCTCCGGCAAGATAATATGAAGTTGGATGCATTGCTATTGAATCGAGAAGTAGAAGTACAATCCCTCAAACAGCAACTCGCGGAATATTTTCACCTTCCTGATTCCCAGAAGTCCAATGCAAATGCTTGTCCAAAAGAGCAGGACAAAACCAATCATACAGTTTGGTCCAACGTGACGCTTATAAAGACAAAACTAGGTGAGAAAGAGCAAGAAACAAAGAACCATCCTGAGGAAACCTCTCAAAAGGTAAAAAATGGAAGAAAAGTTGAGACCAGAACAAATAACCCACAAAAAGACATAATTTTGACTCTACAGTGTCCTACAAAGGAGATTGGTGAGGCGAAAGATGGAGTGTCACATCCGAATGCTTCTAAGGCAGAACACTTCAGCACAGAGGATGCTCGGAATGCTGAAACATCAACTTCAGAATGTGATAGCGAAATTAAGAAAAACAAGTCACTGTGGAAGATGGATTTACATGCTCTTGGAGTTTCATACAAAATCAAGAGGCTGACTCAGCAATTTGTCATGCTCGAGAGGTTGACAGGCAAACAAGAACCTGCTGGAAATAGTGAAAACAATGATAATGGACGATCTGGCACGAGAGGATTCCGTGCATTGATGTCTTTACTGAATAAACAAGTTGCTCGTTACGAGTCCCTTCAGGGGAAAATCGATGATCTATGCAAGCGGATGGTATGTCTCTTACTAAGTTTTATTCTCGACTAGAAAAATGATCTATTTTGTTGATTGAAACAGCAATGCTAATGACCTCTTGTTGTGTGAAATGCAGCATGAGAATGACCTGAATGTAAATTGTGAAGGTTCAGTTATACGAAAAACAAAGGAAGAAACTAAGATGCTAGAGCACTTTCTTGAAGAAACATTTCAATTGCAAAGATACATAGTTGCAACAGGACAGAAATTGATGGAAGTCCAAACAAAGATTGCTTCTGGATTTGTCGTAGCTGCAGAAGAACTTGATACACCAGCAAGCTTTGATGTCAAACGGTTTGCTGATGGCATTAGAACTCTCTTTAGAGAAGTTCAGAGAGGTCTTGAAGTTCGTGTATCTCGAATTATTGGTGATCTCGAGGGAACTTTGGCCTGTGATGGCATCACATATTTCAAGAGATAGTGTTCACAGACGCAGAATCTTGTTGCCCTTAAGCCTTAAGGTACTTTCCAGGTCTTCTTAGCTTAACATGAGACATAAAATTTACATGGTGCAGCAGCTTATTCAAAGAATGTCTTCTGTTTTATGGAACCAAATCATTAATCCAGTCCCTGATATACATGTAAATATCCTACAAGTATAAATTCCAATAATTCGCGTACATAGAGAGTTGCTGCATCAGCTATAGCAGTATCAGTGTTTCACTTATATTCAGCCATTGTTAATTTTGCTTTACATAGTTTTCTAAATAAGCGAATTCTGCCTAGAGGGGTACAACTTGTGCATGGATCTCTTTGCTTTACTTCTGTACATGATCAGAATATATAACATGAGGAATTACTCATTAATTTGTCTTCAAATGACAAATTTAGACGTTCATTTCAATGAGGACAGGCAGGGGCAAAGCGATGGGTTGATTACTCATATGATCAGTCAACTAATTGTTATTATTATTTCAGAAAGTCATTTTTCTTCTCGATTGCCATTGCCTTCAACAAAGAAAGTGACTTTCTGAGATAATAACTTAAAGTTGATTAACCATCTGAGAAATCAACTCGCAAAGCTAGCCTTATTATTGAAAGTTTACGATATTGCAACAAGAAAACTAACATTCCTATACTTTTTTGGTTCATGTAATGTGGATATGAAAATCATTCAAATAATCTTGTCAATATTCATTTCTCCTTTTGCCTTTTTACATATGAAATCATGGTCCTTCTAAGAAAACATTATTGACTTGCTATAATCTTGTTGATTGGTTCTGCAACATTTTTCAACTATTACATGAATGGTAACACTTTAACTCTTATATTGACTTGACACACTCCTACGTGATGCAGAATTATTATAAGTCGTTGAGAAAATGAATAGTACTTATTCATAAGGATAATATTGGTATAAAATGACTTTTTAAATTGAACAATGAACTGAGAGAGTAATTAATAGTCGTCAAATTGGTTTGATTTGGTTATCTTTCCTATCCTAGAGAAAGCAACTACTAAATTGTATGTGTAAGTCTTTAACATGTTTTCTTGTTTAGCCGAACAATTAGATATACTCCTTCACTTACATCTTAACAAACATCACGTCTATTAAAAAATCAATAAATATAATATATAGTGATTTTTTATTTAATAAATGTCTCTTGAAAATTACGCACGGAGTATAAGGATATATTGGAAAAAAACATACTATTTTTTGTCTTAAATTTTTAAAATGACACTTATTTTGAAATGAAGAAAGTATACGACTCTCATAAGACAAAGATTTTGTTGACCCAAAAATGAGCAAATGAAAACAATAGTAAAAGGTTTGGTCATGAAAAATACTTATTCACACCTGATATATAGTAAATCAAATAATTTTTACCTTAAAAGTCATAAAAATAAAGTAAAATTTATACTATGACTTAACCAAATAATTTGGAGACTTAATGGGCTTCGTATAGTCTGCATCTAGGTAGGGCTGTTGTGACCAATATTTTCTTCTTGGGGTCAACTATAATAAATGAACATGGACCTAAGAGTAACATGCATTTAATTGCTTCATGACCAACATCCCGTAAAAAACTTATTACTCGAAATATAAAAGAGAGTACATAATATCGAGAGAATTAATTTTTGTCATATGGTTCGAGCCTCTGTATATTGGATTTTTTGGAAAAACTAAACCAATCATATTAATTATTAATGAATTGATTAGTGAATGTAGATGGAATAATTAAAAGACAAATTAAGATATTTCTGGCCATCCCATGTGGATATGAATGTCCTCTATGGCTTAAGCCATCTTCTTTTGTCCCTTCTTTTTGCAACATTTTTTTTAGTACGCTTTCGGATAGTTGCATTCAGGTTTGGTTAAATCTAAATTTATATTTATTCTGTCTATTTTTAATTGTTATGAGTTTTTTTTAAGACTCAAATTATAAAAATATTGACTAACATTTTATGATGCATATTTTCATCATATTGATATGCAAAAAATTGCAATTTATAGTACTTTTCCTATAATTTTTGAATATCTATTTTTTTGTTTAAATAAACGAATTTAATTTAACTATGAAAATTAGTTAAATTGACTTTCAAAAATCGCAACATGACAATTAAAAGTGGATGGAAAAAGTATATTGTAGAGTCAATTTCTAAAGGCAACACTTTCAATATTATTATTTTTCATTTATGAGGACTCAAACCCAAAAAAATAATTCAAATCTATTGCAACATCTTTTATTAGCTGTAGATTAATTTTTCATAGCTCCATTGAGCAGCACTTGTGGTTTTGTAAGCTGGGGAAGGGCAGACGGTAATTTACTAGCACAAGAGTTTCCTTTTGGTTTATCGACATATTTTTCTCAAAAAATATTTTATATTTTTAAAAATTAAGAAAATACTTTTTTTTTGTTATTGTGAAAATAGAAAAAATAAGTTTTGTAAATGACATTTCACACCATAATTACCTTTTTACACCACACCCATCTTCACACTTATAGAGCAGTTAGAGTTGTGCAATATATGTATGAATTATGAAAGAATCTATGTATTATTTAGGAAGGATTTAGTTTTTCATATATTATTTATTCCATCTTCTATCTTGCGTAAAATTATATTTAGATTCCCTCATAACTTATACGTGTTCTCCTTCTATCCAACAATACTTGTCCACTATTGACTTTGCACACTTCTTAAGAAACTACAAATAGAATGGTAATTTTACTTTATTACCCTTTGAATATAATAAATACAAATGTCTTAAAAAATGTAATAGAGAAATGACTATATTTAATGATGAGGGTAAATTAGGAATTAAGTGTAAAATTATTCATTGATTTCATAAGTGGACAAGTATTGTTAGACATCCCAATATAGTATAGTAGATAACTATTGTTGAACGGATGGAGTATTAGTTATGCAATTTCTAAATTGCAAATCAAATCAAACATGATATTATTTATGCATAATTTTATACTTATTAATTTTATACATGAATAATTTACCTCCTATATTGCAAATCAAATATTCTAATAAAATATTATACATGAATAATTTACCTCCTAACTAGCTATCAAACATGATATTATTTATGCAGAATTTTATACTTACATAACTCATCTCCAAATCAATTACCAAACGACCTTATAGTATTTATCTAGATTATATATTTATGTTATTAGAATAATAGATTCTGTTTATTTCATCAAACACGTAAGAATATTTTTTTATATATATATAAAAACATTTCCTAGATAATCATCTTAACATTGCCGGCTAAAAATTGAATGCCATTTGGATGTTTCTTTTTCACTGTCATATTCCATGACCTTTTCAATTTTCATGACCCTCCTAAATAATATATATTTATAATTTTCTCTTGTTTAAATAAAAATAACTATATAATATAAACTGAACGGTTGATCTTCATTACCGACTGATGAGTAAGTCATTATGTGACCGTTGAAAGTCGTTGTCAATTCTTTGTGTTGCTTATGACTAATTCAACATCTTAAAAATTGGCCCCACACATCTTTAAATACTTCTTTTTCGTGTTATTTGTCGTATCTTTCTTTTACATATTTCCTCCGTCTACTTTTAATTATCATGGGTTTCTTTTTTAGAGCCAAACAATAAAATTTTGACTAACATTTTACGATGTATTTTTTCATCATTTTGATATAAAAAAAGTTGCAATTTATATAGTACTTTTCGTATAGTTTTTGAATATCTAAATTTTTTGTTTAAAATATCGAATTAATGTAATCTAATTTAACCTTATCTGACATATATATCCTTCAACTTTGGATATGCACAAATAGACACATATGTCATGTACTTATATGTGCACACTCAAAGTAGCTGAAACCATGACAGATAATATGCGACGGAGTGAGTAATTAATAATATTAAATGGGCCGCATACATATACTTAAGATTAAGCTAATCTTCAACGAAATATCTATATATCCGTTACTCGTGAATAAGAAGCGCCAGATAAGAGGAGCGTCATTTTTCATGCTTACACATTTAATTTATACAAAATATATAACATGAAGTGAGTGAAGAGTTTGGAATTGTGACATAAAAAAAATTGTAAAAATTTTGTACAATATGGCCTCTCATATTCATCATGATGATCAAGATTTAGAAACAAGTACTAATTCTTCTTCATATTCTACTCCAAAGCTTTCTTTATCTAAACTTCCAAACAAACCAATTAGAAACAACAATCATGTACTAGCTAGTACTACATATGCAACTCCACCACTTCATCCAACACTTACAATTCCATTTCAATGGGAAGAAGCACCAGGAAAACCAAAAGTTACAAAGTCCAAAACAGCAAGGTGTCTAGACTTGCCACCAAGGTTAACATTGTTGTTGAATGAAGGTGGTAAAATTACTAATACGCCCTCGCCGACGACCGTGCTAGACGGACCTTACGTGGGTAGGTCTTTTTCATCGATTAACGAAGAGATCGTGAGTAGTAATAATAAGGAGAATATTATGATGGGATCATGGAGATGGGAAAACTTGAATGATAATAATAATAATAGAGGAGTTGTTGTTAAGGGTAGTTTCGACTTTTCCGGTCCTCTTAATAGTTCTACTTCAAGTGCTTATGATTTTGATACACATCAAAATAAATTCTTAAGGTTTACAAGGAAAGGAAGCTTCTTCAATTTCTCTCGTAACAATTCTAATCTTTTGGTAAGTTTTCTTTAATTACGATTATACGCTTTATTAATTTTTGGCCTAAATTATGTATGTGAGTTAGTTAATTAATTAGTATTAGAAAAGGAAAATGTATTCTTCTTGTAAATCATGAATAAAGAACCTTTTGCATCTTACTACCCCAAAGAAAAAAGACGGATTCATTTAATCTGTTCTAACCTTGGTGGATAGAGTTATCTGATACGTGTTGCTGGTGGGAAATGACGGGTATCCTGTAGAATTAGTCTAGGTATGAAAAAATTGGTTCAGACACTATGGTCATCAAAAAAGAAAAAAAAGACGAATAATTTCTCTTGCTAGATAACAAAAAATTGTAGATCGCTAATTTTTAAAACATACTATTAACTATTTATCGACAGATTTAAGACGAATTTTAACCTAAGATGTTAGCTAGGAATTCAATAGTCTTATACTTTTACTAGTAAGTCAAATGAAAATAATAATAATATTATTTTCATTTCAATTTGTTTGTCTTGTAGATTGACTGAATTTTTGTTTTGTTTGAGTGGCTAATTATAATCTTGTTTATCATAAATATATTAATTATTGTGTATTAATTTACAGGGAGGAATTTACGAAAGCTTTAAGCAAGTGGTTCCATGGAGATGGAGACGACCAAAAAACAAAAGAGCTATATGAGCTATATATATTATATGAATATTTATCCTATAATTATTTCTCACTTTTAATTGACATGGATTAATTATAAATTGAGTCAATTATCTATAATGAGTTTATTAATATGTACTTGGTTAATTATAATTAGTTCATGGAATTACTAATCTGTATTTAGGTGCAATGTACTTGGAACTTAATTTATGTATATATAGGTTGTATACGCCGTGGTAATTATGTACTATTTTTACTGAGCACTTACGCAATGAAATTAACTTATATATACATGCACCGTATAAACTTTGAGAAGTTTTTCAAATGCAGTATTTTTCGATTTCTATTTATATGATATCATTTTCTTATTAAGTTTGACACTTTTGTTTTATTAGATTTATTAACTTATTCATATTCACAAGTTACTTTACTAGTAATAATTTTTATAGCTACATAAATATTATGACTATTTCTTCATATCAGTTGTCGATTTTCTCTTTTATGCTCAGGAGAAATCATAAATAAGAAAAAAAGCCTTTATTGAATCTTTACAAATTTATTTACACCTTCAAAAAGAATTTAAAACGTAATTAATTCTATTTTGATTTTGTAAATTAACAAGCAACTTAGAAAAACTATTTTTAATGTGGAAAATTAATATGAAATAGAGGGAATAACATGTCTAGAAACTCAAGTTTCAAAAATATACTATTTTTCTTTTTATACATTTTGCAAAATCAAACAACAGTACCATACCAAATGTACTTCCAAAAAATAAAATTTGGGGAGGATAGAATATTGTACACCACCTCAGAGGTGAAAATTGTTTATGATACGATGATACGAACTCTCTCGGCAAGAACAAATAAAAAGAAGTAACGAAAATACAATTGACAAAAAACATGACAATCACAACAATAGTAACAGAATCAAACTATGTTATAATGGAGACTTTAAAGGAAATTCTTAGCAAGACTTTTTGTATTAAAATCACAACCAAAATGGGAAAAGATTGTTAAGATAAATAATCAATGCCACATGGCTAGATTTAGACATTGATAATACCTACATTACTACTAATTGTAATTAAGAAAATCTAGCCTATGGTAAACTAAAGAAATCTAGCTAGTCCTATGGGAAATTAAGGAAATGAAATTAATAAAAATCAGCAGCCATGGCCATGGAAGCCCTTCTTTTCTTGTAATTAGCCTTGAAACATGCTTGTCTTAGCTTCTTTGTTCTATCAGTTAGTTCCATTTCAGGCACTCTCTCAACCATCCTTTGATGCTCTTCCAGCATTTCCACTTCACTTGTAAGTCCCATTTCCTGCATCAAATAGTGTTACATGTTATATATACCTACTTTCTCTATTCACTAGGATCACGTGGCACAATCTTATCCGTCGATTCGATATTTAATAAATGTACACCTGTATAAAGGGTATATATGCTCTAGTTTTTAGACGGCAGAAACACCAATGTCCCAAAAATATGACGGAGGATATCTGCATACCATTTACGATAGTTCGGAGTTATATTTATCTTTTTTTTCCCAATAATTTATATCAAATCCAGCAAGCAAATGAAACGTATGTTTGTAAATTCATCCATAAGCGAATCAAAAATGTAATTATTGGAAAAAGTAATGGATACTCAAATATATGATAGATATATACCAGTATAATAACTTATATGTTGTTATATATATCAACAAATCTAGGGTACTACTAATACAATTATTAAGAATAACATATTATAAGGAGTATATATGGTCCACAGCCAATAAAAACTAAACATGATATGAATCGAGCTCTAATTAACGCTTAATTAGTTCGAATTAATCATATTTATACTTAGTTAAAGAAAAAAACGTACATAGACAAAATTAAGCACGTACCTTAACGCTATGAATTAGAGTTTGCAAGCTCTTAAGTTTACGATGAGGCCATCTCATTATATTAAGTTCCCTACATCTTTTCTTCAACACTGTCAATCCAACTCTCAACTCTTTTGCTGCTTTTGTTATTGGTACATGAAAATACCTTTGTATTTCTTCCAATTCCAACGTATCGCTCTTCTTATGCCTCCTATTATTATTCAGCTTCTGAATAATCTCCATTGAGTCACCACGAATTTCATAAAAAGCAGAAGTAGTAACCTGAGATTCGCCTAAAGGGTCATGTGCCACGTTCAGAGGCATGACATTGACATTTGCATCATGAATAATGAGGGTATTATTGTCTTCTTGAAATGGAGATGGTAGTAATTTCAAGTCAAATGAGCCCAAATCTTGGCATATTTCTTCAAACTCTTCAAGCCCAAAATATGGCAAATGGTTGTTTTGGAGATCATTGGGTAATTGACATGGATCAAATTCAAAGTTCAATAAGCATCCATTGGACAATCTTGAATCTTGTTGCCATGTTCTATTGATCAAAAAAAAAAAGAAAAAGAACAATACATTAATTTTTTAATCAAGAATTAATAAATATATAAAAGAAAGACGTAACTAAAAAAAAATCTTGTTGGCAGCACCATCTTTGAATGGGCACCGCAAAAAAAAGAAAAAGACATATATTTGCTCCGAAAAATGTACACTACATATTAAGAAAAATAGTTTACTAGGTTTTGAATAAATTAAAATTTTAAATACAAATACAACATTTGATCACTGAATTTTGTTGAACATATAAGCAGAACTATAGCTTCATACATATACATATATTGATGCTTTGAAATTCGCCTATCATGACCTTCTCTTATCAAGAATGTCACTAATATTTTATTTCTAGATTAGTCGAGCCTAGCAAAAAATGTACCGTATACCAAATAGTTATAACAAAAGATCGCGAACATAATAGTTAACTTGTTACGTTTATGCTACTTACCCGAAGGTGGAAAGAGGGTATTCTTCTTCAGAATACAACCAATCAAATTGATCATTTTGATTTTCCATCTTTAGAACATCAAGTACTTGAGAATTCACATCCATATTTGGAAGATTTTTTATTAGTTTTTTTTTATGTAGAGAGTTTTATAAGAAATTAATTGAAAAGGCCAATGAGGGGTGTGTATATATATAAATTGGGAAATGGAAGGGAGTTAAATGAGTAATTAATTAATTTGGAGTTCGTGCAAGAGGATTATGGGAGTTACAATGTATAGAAATTATGGATTTTGATTAATGCGCACGGCTTTTAAATATGAATTAGTGTAAAAAATGTGCCTATTAATTGTTTTTGATAATTACATGATTAATTGTGGGACACTAATTAATGCACTATTCATTCTAAATTTCATCTACATACACCACTTACAGTATGGATGCGTGTGATTTCGATGTGTGTGTGTTTACACTTAGCAATATTAATCCATGCATGCATGCTTATCTAAAATGAGGTTCATAATTTTATTTGACTAAAAAAAAAGAACATTTAATAAAGGAATTATCCACAAAATTTGTTGCTAAATAGTTGTAGCTAAAACTATTTTTTGATAACTCGTTGCTAATCCATTGTTAAATTGAAAAAGATTTTTCTTTTTTTGTTTAGTGATAAAAGTCGTCTGTCTCCCATTTCAGTTGTTGTTTTTTTAAGTAAAAAGATGAATGTAAACAAAACTTAACTTATATACATAGATATATTCTATATGAAAATTTATGTTGTTAGTGAATTTTAACTTGTAGAAAGTTACTTATGAATTATTTTTCAACTTATTAATTTCATTTACTATGGATAATTATATGTAATTACTTTTTTGATAACTTGATGGTGTAAAAATAAGATTTTACATTGTCATTATAGAGGTTGAATTCAACAAATGCTTCTACTAGTTTCCATTTTATGTTTCTAAAAATTAGATTATTACTGAGGGTAATATGTACCTACGTTTAAGGAAAATTACGTAATTACACGACTTAAGATAACATAATCTCTAAGAAAAAAGGAAAAATTCTTTTGGCCAGAATGATATTTTACCTTTTTGAACATTTTTATCCTTTAACTTTGATACCTTTTAATTAAAAATGGAAAAAAAATCAATTTATTTTAAAATAAAAAAGATATTATATACTTTTAAAATTTCTGGCCAAATTTTCTGGCCATTTAACATTACCCTTAAAAAAATTATCATTTGAATTAATTACAAAAATTCTCTTTTTTCTTCTCTTTCTAACATCCGGATACATCACTCCACCTCTATCAGATTCTCTACATTACAAGATTGTTTGTATACGATGTATCTTGTACAAATGTTATTGTTGATATATAACCCCAATTATTTCAAACCTAAATTAGTATGAATATGGTTTATAGTTATGTATATGACACATAACTCATGTCTCGTTTGCTATGTATCAAAAGAAGAAACAATGTATCCGTGAGTTCTGAAAAATCTGAGATTATTATAATTTGAAAAACTTTGGAATGAATGTTAATTGGAGAATGATGTATGGATAAAAATGAATGGAGTCAACATATTGGGATTAACGTAGAATGGAAGTTACAAAAACAATTACTCCTACTAACAAGTAGGAGGAGAGTATAATTAGGAATAATTATGAACACAATTAATGAACTCAAATGCGTTCACAAAATACATTTATGTTTATCTGCTCACCCTTGTTTTAGGGTTCTGTAATGGGCTTTACTTTGCTGCCATCCATCAAGAGCTGTCCAATAAATTTAGGCCCAGAAATTAGGCCCCAAACCCAGATTTTGCAAGTTTTCATGAATATGGCCTCTATTTCTGGTTTTCCTCTTCTTTTTCTCACCCGTATTCAGTACTCGCATTGAAGCTCGACTATATCCAAATCTCACGTTGCACCGAAATGATAGTTGTCGAGTATAGTGGTGAGTTGGTGACCTAATGGTGTCTGGACGGTGCTGTTTTGATTTTTTTTTACTGTTGACGTTTTGGTAAATTCCCACATTAGCTACATCATATAACCCTTTAATTCGAGTAATGTGTATCGGTCGGTTTAGTTTGATTTTGAAGTTAATTAATTGGACTTATTAATTATCGGTTTATAGTCATGTTAAATCGTTATAGAACCATTAAAATATTGACTTATAGATTTATTGATCGTTATCTGGTTCGGTTATTGTTTAACCGTTAAGATTTGTCACAAAAAAATAAATGATTGAAAATCACTTAGAAATATGGTGATAAACTAAAGAAACCATGCATATAAGTTAATATATTGCATCTTGTTCAAAAGTAACACTACCACATTATTGAATAACTGAAAACTTGAGACTACTAGAAATAAAAATACAAAACTAAATCTTAAGTCAATGACTTTATATACCAAATGGTATAAACATAATTTATTAATTTACTATTGGTTTATCAGTTAACCCGTTAAGAAAAAAACTCAAACCAATAACCCGATATAAAGAAAAACCAAAACCATTATTTAAACCGTTTAATTGATAACCCATTATCCATAAATCAATAATATTTTTTTTTCAAATCAGATTATCAATTTCGATCCAATTTTAAATAGACTTAATTAATAAAACATTATAGAATATTCAACCCGCTTATTTGACACTCGAGCTTACGGTCTCACACTATTTTTCATATTAACGCATTACTCAAATGGACCGTTTATCCATTATTGGGATGTAGGGACAGAAAACACAATAAAATTTGGTTGCTAATTTTGACTTTTTGGTTTGGTGGCATGACAAGAAAAAAAATTAATCAGTCTTTTGAGTCTTTCTTGTGGGACCTCCACCATTCACGCCATAATTGATTTATTTACTATATACTAAAATGACTTTACATAGTTTAGCCAAAAACTTCATTCACATTATTTATACACACTTTGGCTTAATCATAATCACTTCTATTAATTATTAATTAGTTATAACTTAGTGTTTTGACCAAACTTTTTGAAAGTGATATCAACAATCGGAAGTATAATATTTTAGTTCACCCACTGCCATACAATATTTATAGATAGTGCTCCTTTTTATTAGTATATTCTAAGAGATGATACATAATATTTCAATTAATTTTTTTATAGATATTAACACTATATGTGAGTCTTGCCATTCATCGATAGGTTGATGATTTGGGTTACGTTGAATGGTAAGTGAAAATATTATTAATTCTCTTGATATGATGAAATGTGGAAGAAAAAATATGTGACTTAAATTTAGAAATCAAAACGATACACCAAGTTTAGAAATGTTTTAAATTTTCGAAAAAAATAAGAGATTTTACTTTTAGCTACAACATGTCTAGTCATGTTTATAGTTAAACAATAAATTATATGTCTAATCAGAAAAAAATAAAAAATTATAGAGAAAATGGTCAAATACCCCCTCAATCTATTACGAGATTCTTAACTACACACTTAAACTTTACGGAGGTCCTATCACCTCCCTGAACTGTTTAAAACTGAAATTATCATGTCCCTAAATGCTTATGTGGTGAAGTGAGTGTATTTCACTCTCCTTGAGAAAGTGAGCACTAAAAATAAATATTAAAACTTTATTTTTAGTATATATATATATATATATATATATATATATTATTTTTTTCTTATTCTTTTCTTTCTTCTTCATAGAAACCTCTTCCTTCTTCGTGACCAGATCTATCCATCTCCCGTCATTTCTACGTTGCTGCCGCCATCACTATCTTCACCGGATTTACCATAGAATTTTTGTATTCCTCTTGATTCTAATTTGTGTATGGAATTAGGAATTTTTGAAAATCAACTCTTTATCGGTATTATTATAGTTGTTAAACATCCTTGTATACATGGTCAACCCACAAGGTTAATTCGGTTGGCAAATTCTTATTTTGGTTCTTTGGAACTTCAAATTTGTAGTTTCAATCCAAACCAACGAAGAATTTTGAATTTCCGATGAAACCCAAATTTGATTTTGGGAATAAAAATATTTTTGGCTATGACGATTGAAAATAATGGAGTGCTTGTTTGTACCATCAAGCGGTCTAAGATCTGCATCTCGATCTGTTCACATGGTCGAGAAGTTTTTTCGGGCCGGCTCGCCGGATTCAACTTTTCTCTATTGTTATGTATTCATCAACTCCAATTTGAGAAATTCGACATATGCATTCATGGAAATGATCTTAATACCAATCAAATAGTGGACGAAATGACAAATGGGAATCAAAATCCTTGCTGACCTTCTTCTTTTCAAAATTGTAGTCGTCGCCGCCAACGATGACGATGATGTGGAACGCATCGCCGGCTTCTCCTTTTTCCTAAGATTTTTGTTGTAGCAAGTCAACATTCATTGAAATGATATACACTAAATTGATTAATGGATGAGAGATTGTAGTGATTGGTAGACCTTTGGTGTTTATAATAATGGAGAAAATGGTGAAAATATTTTTGGGTTTGCAAAGATGGTGAAAAAATAGAAGAAAAGAGTAAAGAATAATGAAAAAATTGAAGAATTTTTTTTTTTTTAATGAAATTTTCACGTGTCAAATGCGTGATTTTCACCCATCAACATAAATGTGGTTGTGGCTTTTTAGGGGTACAATAATTTCAATTTTAAACAGTTCAGGAGGGTGATAGGACCCCCATGAAGTTTAAGTGTGTAGTTGGAAATCCGGTAATAGATTAGGAGGGCATTTGGCCATTTTCTTGTAAATTATACGAAGAGGAAATCTTTATTTTTTAAATCAAGTTATTTTACCAATAAATAATTGATAACTACTCCGAAATAAATAGAAACGTTATACGTTCATTAATATTTAATAGGAACGTAATAAAAAGAAAAGATATACTTTTATCTGTTTATTTTTATTTGTCATTTATTTTAAAAATAGATTTCAATTTCATTTATTATTTTTAACATATCAAGAAAATATAATTATTTTCTTCCATCTTTATCCTAAACATAGTTAGTTATTCCTAAATCATTTTTTAAGATCAATTAATATAGACATTATGATAAAATACTCATATCAATCATTATTTCGTAAAAAAATTGCAAATTCAAATGAACAAGTAAAGTGAGAGCGAGAAAATTTGGCTCGTTAAAAAGGGTTTAATGTCTTTCGAGAAATGGAGTTATTTTCAAATTTAGTCCATCTTATAATTCATCTCAATAAATTAAATTTTACTTTTGATTATCATATTCTTTTTTTGTTACTTAAAATATTAATCATATCCTTTAATTGTTGTCATTATTCATTTCTTTTAGAAAATGCTATATAATTTTTTTAAAACATTAGTATTTGTTATGACTTTTTTACTTTCATAATATTTTTTTTCTATATATGCTCTGATTTGCTTTCTTAAAGACAAGGGTTTATTAAAAATAATATTTCTATTTTCATAAAATAATGATAAGATATACTTATATATCATCCATCCTAAAATTTCACTCTGATATTACACTTGATTTGTTACTATTATTGATCAAAATGTAGAAAAAATAGGTTGAATGGTGGAGCCAACAGTCTTTGTAATTTCTTCTGAAGTGTATGACTAAAGTAAGTAAAACTCAAGTGTGATTATTGACAGTAGAATAAAGATTTCAACATAAAGTGAAACATTTAAGTGTTTTAATAATAATTAACTACTCCTATTTGCTTTCACTTTGCATCCCCATATTCCCATCTAGTCTATCAGTGTTAGTTGATTTTACTACAAAACATATTAATAGAAAATATTTTTTCGCTCACCAACCAAATATAAAAAATAAGTTAGAAATTAACTTGATTTTTAAGAAAATATTTTTTTTATCAGACATTTTTTGTGGGTCAATTGATTTTATACTCCTTCTAAAATTATTTTTATTTTTATACATAACAAAATTAAAGTTGTTGAGATATATACTATTAACCATGTGTTTAGATATAATATTTATTATAGAATAATTATTTATTCATTTTTAATAAATCATATATTCGTTTATGGTGTCTGTTTACTTATGTAGTAGATGATTTAGTGTATAGAGTTTTAGGTTATACACAGAAGATTAAATCATCGGTTCTTATAAGTATAAAGTTTTTTGTTCACAATCTAAGATGAGAATTGAACATGACATCGGTACGATTGTAGCACAAGATTATATGTAGTTTATCTTGATTATGAGAATGATATAGTTCCAACTTCTTGTGTTAGTGCATTTTGTATGTATTGAACGGAACCGAGTAGAGATAGTTGTTTTAGACTGACTGACAAAAGCATATTCTCTAAAATATTAAATGTACTTATATTCTTAATCCTGATATAACTATTATGATCTGTATATGTTAATTATAGTTTTGATTTATTAAAAGGTGAGATTCTAAAATGAGTTAATATGCCTGGTAAATTGGATGATAATAATATATATTGGTGAAATAATAAGTTAGTTGATGGAATCCATGTCTCGATATAGAGATTGATGATATGTCTTTTTGAGAAGCTTAAAAGTTTTCATCGTGTCAAACGTTACAAGTGGATTTATGAATCCGACTCATGAAATAAGTTAAGCAGTGCTCTAAAGGAAATTGATCATTGAATTAAATTTGTCAGTAATTTAATTTATTGATTAGTATATGTAATCTTAACATGGGGAATTATATATGTGTTTAATGGGAAATTTCGAAATATAAATAGAGGAGTGCAATTACGAATTTCTAGTGGAATGATTTGTAATTTATTATGGTAAGAATAATTCAAATTAATTATTTAAAATTATTTCCATAATAGGAAGCCTCAGTAATTAATTATGTGGTCTTTACCGTGCCCATATTTAACTAGAACTCCGAATCTATTCTAAGGAGAAAAGAGAGAAGTATGTGTCTTTCTCTATTCTAAGGAAAGAGAGAAGTATATGTCTTTTTTTATTCTAAGGAAATGGAGAAGTACATGTTTTTTTCTATTATAAGGAAAGGGAGAAGAACATGTCTTTTTCTATTCTAAGGAAAGAGTGTGTGTTCCTTCTCCTCCTTGGACTAGGAAAAAATCTCTATAAATAGGGATTCTTCTAACCCTTGAAGAAGAATAAGTTTGATATACGATACTTGCCTATCCAAGTATTGAGAGAGTTCGAAAGTGAACTTGAGATCACTGTAGAAGACCGTAGAACTATCGTCTAGTTTGTGGACTAGCTTGTGGATTTGTTTGAAGGTTCTAGCTTGTGGATTCGCTTGAAGATATTTTCTCACGCTTCAAGAGGTAATTCATGAATTAAATTTCAGAAAGTTTATGTGCTCTAACATGATTGTACGTGTTCTAGCATAAATTATGTGTTGTCTATTAATCATGTAAGCAGTAAGATTCTAGTATCCGCCGTGCATATAGTTTTCCTACAAAAAGTAACATACAAAAATAAAATAAAGTTGCATGATCATTTTCTTTTATACAAACTATTATAAGGGATATGCTCATCATTTTTCTCCTCTTTTATTATAGCCACAAAATATTCCTTCATATTTAAACTTGTATTTTACAAATATAAAAAACAGTCTCTTTCTTTATTAAATTATTTATATATACTCAATAAGGAACCAAATTAAAAGACATAAATAGAAATGAAGAGCTATCATTTTTAAGTTACATACAGTATTACTTTAAAGGCTAAACTTTACATGTTATAATAGATACCATGTCATTTTAATTTAACTTAATGTTTTTATTCTTAAAAAAATAATTCTAATTTTACTTTATTTATATCAAATTAGATCTGTTCAAATCGAACCAAAATCGATAACCCGAATTAATAATGAATTATTGATTTAGCGATTTTGGTAATAGTTTTAATTTTTTTTATTATCGAATTATAAGTTCTTAACGGTTTGAGGTTTCTTAACGGGTCATCTGATAACCTGATAGTAAGTTAATAAATTATATTCATACCATTTGGTATATAAAGTCCTTGACTCATGATTTAGTTTCATATTTTTATTTTTAATTGTCTCAAATTCTTGGTTATTCTACCATGTGACAGTGTTTGCTTTTGAGAAATTTGCGCATAGTTCATTTAGCTTATCAACTTATTTCTAAGTAATTTTCAATGTTTTTTTTGTGTTAAATCTTAATGATTATATTAATAATCGATGAATCAATATTTTAATGATTCTATAATGATTCAACATGTCTATAAATCAATAACCAATAAATCAAATTGATACACTTCAAAATCGAACTAACTCCATCGATATACAAATCTATATCAGATCAAACGGTGTCACATAAATTTAAATCCATTATAAGATTACAGAATAAACACGAGGACGACATGATCCACTAAACAAAAGCAAACGTTGTAGTAATGATTAGAAAGAGGATTTTTAATTTTTTATGTTTTTGCAAGAATGACCCTATATTTTTTTTCTGTTTCCCAAATCAGTACACAATCTATTAATATTCTCCAAAATCCCCCTACCTTTTGAAATTCTTGAAGACGTGCTCGCCTTGATGAACGGCTGTCCCCATTTTCTTCTCTCTCTCACCACTTCTACTCCTTTGCCATTATCAATTTCTCAACAAAAAAACCTTCTTTGTCTTTTTCCCTTTTGTTTAGTCAAATTCTTTGTTGCCAACAACTTATATTGATCTCTTCAATTGGGGGGCCTATTTATTTTCTCTCATTTCTCTTTCAACAAACTCATTTTTGTGTTATATAGCTTCAATGTTGAAGTGGGTGTCGGTTTCTTTGCTCTACTAGGTGAAAAAAGTAAAAAATCCCAGGTTGGGTTCTTTGTTTTTGAGTTCTTTTTTAGTTTTTGGTAATGGGGTTTGCTCTATTTGGTTGATTAATGAAATAAAGATTTCAAATTTGGAAAATGTGATAGAGTTCAGTTGTTCTCTGCGATCTTGTTGATTTTGGGAAGAAATTTCTTTTGGGGGGTTTGCCTAATTGTGGGGTTCTCCTTTTAACTCAAAGATTGCAGCTTTTTCATGTTTCTTGCTATTTGAAGTGTCTTTTTTACTGTGAGTGCTGATTTTGTGTAAGTTAGAGTGTAATTGTTAAGTTCCTGACAAAATGAATGGTTTAATTATTATGGTATAGTTGAAGAGATATTGTAAAGCATTATCCTGACATAGTTCTTTCTTTTTTTTTCCTATTGTCTCTGTCTGGTGTGAACTGTTTGTTGGCTTGTTGTTGATTCATTTAGCAGCTTTTCAGGAATGTAGTAGTTGTGTTCTGAATTCTAGCTGAACTAATAACTGTTGCAGAAGTGAATTTTTTAAAGATTGTAGTGGCAAACAATTACTGGTTTTGTTTACAGTTTTTTTCTTGTCATTTCCTTGAAATGTCGGTATCATGGTTGTTACAGGATAAGGATTGGTTACCAGTAACTCAATGGAGACACTGAATTCGCCAGCTACAATGACCTTTCCCAGAGAGCCTGCCAACTTTGATGAGGTTTCTATGCATCAAAGCATGCTCTTTTCCGATAGTCTTAAGGTACCTACCTCTTTTCCTGAGCTGAAAATTGGTATTTTTTTCTTCAAAATAGGGTCTTAGAAACATGAAAGCTATGTCTCTTTGTTCGAGATAGTTGTAGAAATGACTATCTTTTATTTTCATTCTGAATATTTGATTCCAATGTTTCAAAACTTGGAAGCTGCATATCGAAAATCTCTTCTGGCCATTTTGCTGAATTTCTAGAAATCTTTGATTTGAAACTTGCTAGTTAGTCATTTTTAATCTTGAAGAAAGAAATGAAAGAGAGGTAAAGAATCTGGATTCTTAGATGCTTTCTTTGTTGACTTGGTATTTAATTTCTTTCTATGTTTCTAGGTATTATAGTTTCTGACTTGCACTGGTTTCTTCAGGATTTGAAAAATCTGAGGAAACAACTTTACTCAGCAGCTGAATATTTTGAATTATCTTATTCTAATGATGAGCAAAAAGATGTGTGAGTCATCTGTCGACTTGTGGGAAAGTTCAATTCCATTTTCCATGTTTGGTATGTCTTTTAACATATTTCTCTTCTTACAGTGTGGTAGATACGTTGAAAGAGTATGCTATTAAAGCACTTGTGAACACCGTGGATCATTTAGGCTCTGTGACATATAAGGTCAGTGATCTCGTGGATGAAAAAGTTGATGAAGTTTCTGGAACAGAGCTGCGTATCTCTTGCATTGAGCAGGTAATAACCTTTTCCTTTTTCGGATATCAAAACTTTATGAAGACCATCATTTATAGAATTCTGATCAGATAAACCACGGTGTTGTGCTAAAAAAAGTGACCATCAGTAATAGCATGTGTGACTAATCCTCTTTTTAGTGTCATATATTCAACTTTGTTGAAAAATACCTTTGCGACTTTAAGCGTGTGTATGGAATGGAGGGGAAAATGTTTTCCAATTTTACATGTTTGGTCGGTAAAAATATTGGAAACGACTTCCGTAATGGAAGTAGAGAAAACAAGTTTCATAAGTGACATTCCAAGTTCATTGTCTCGTCCCCACCCACCCAATGCCCCTTGACCATCCCACCCCATCCTAGCTCCATAATGTTCTTTGGATAATATTTTTTAGCTGACTTACCAAACAGTCAAACACTAGTTAATAAGTAAGAAACTAACTTGATTTTCAAGGAAACATTTTCAATGGAAAACATTTTCCTTCACCAAACACATGTACTTCTTTGATCTCCCTCCTCACCACCCAAACATAGAAGATCTTGTAACAATATTACTTCTTATAGATAGGTTAATCGAATGAACTCCATAACTGAAATCAAGATGCATATCAAGTTCCATGTGGTTGAAGAAATATAATTTGTTGATAATCCTTGCAAATGAACTTTTACGGGTTTTATCAAGTATTGTAAAGGTAGTAGTCATACTCTTAAGACTGCCACATGCTAACACCTTCTGAAGATCCAATGCTTGAACATATCAAATGCCTGGCAGTGTGCAATTTTACTTATATTTTGTGTTCAAAGAATTCTATGTCTAATATGTTTTTATAGGTGAAGTGAATGCACAGACACACACACAAATGGTGAAACTAGTTATGACTTATGAGGCTTTTCTACTGTTTTATATTGTTATAGTGTGATCCTAATTCATTAGGCTTTCTTTGGGAATTCAAGAATTGGATACATGATTTAGTTAATCTATTTCTGTCTTATTACTTGTTTGGCTTGCTGGACCTAATTTGGATATTTAGAGCTGGAGCGCAACTGTGAGAATGACTCAGACCCAGCATATTTGTGTAGATATATGGCTATTTTGATCTTGTAGCTCTACTAAATGGATCAATATATTTTTGACTTAAACAGTCACAATGTCTGGGAAATTCCAACCCTAAGCCCCCTAACCCATGGCCTTAAAGCAGATTTCTGATACCGAACATATGATTAGAGTCTCCCAGATATTCTCTCTTGAAAACAACAGCATCACAGTCTTGTTGATCCACCCTTGTGTTACTATCTTTGTGCTTGGTTGTGAGAGTGTAACTTGTGTTATTCTGGTTCTTATTCATTTTACCTGATTTTCTTGTAGAGACTAAAGACATGCCAGGAGTACATTGATAATGAGGGTCTGTCGCAGCAGTCATTGGTTATTGATACTCCTAAGTATCACAAGCGATATATATTACCAGGTAATTATGATTACATCACATCAGTATATCTTTCAAATCTGTTCCTTTAGTAGTATTTGTCACTCTCAAGTCAGAACTTAACATTCAACTATTTTTGATAAATTTTTTCCAGTTGGCGAGACAGCGGATGGTGGTAACCTCACCAAGTTACAGTACCAAGGGTGTAGTCTTGACGATCAAGATGATTGGAATCAATTTAGAAATGGTAGAATATTATGCATTGCCTTCAATTTTTGAGTTTCCATTAACATAATTGTGAAAAATGATATGACCGGAGCTGGTTTCTTTTGATGCAGCTGTGCGAGCAACAATTAGAGAGACTCCACCACCTGCAGCTGGGTAAATTTTTCTTGCTTCTTGTTGTATCCAGCTACCTGATACCTTTTATGTTTTACCATGCATGACTATATAGAGATTCATATACTGCAGGAAAGGATTCTCCCCATCACCTACTCCACGTCTTCTTCAGCAGTATGGAAAATTTTCGTTCTCCGGAACCACAACAAAAAAGGAATTAGGTCTCTTCCCATCATTTTCTTGCATTATAATATCTTTGCATCTTAGTGCTTGTAATTTTCCACCTTCTTGGTCTCATTGCTGCTTGTAATTAATTTTATCCTTCTTTTTGTACTTTGGCTTAATGTTCCAACAGACAAGCGGACAGTTTCACCACATCGGTTTCCTCTTTTACGAACTGCATCTCTTGCTAGTCGGCCAACCACCCCCAAAAGTTCTAGGCCAACCACCCCAAATAAGAGTCGGCCTACTACTCCAAACCCTTCTAATGGGAGACGGGTAATTACTGGATCCTACATATTTTTCATTTGCTTAATATGTTAATATCCAGGTCCAGCCTTAATAGTTCTTAACTGCTGCTGAGTGCTGATATGATCATGCTCCTCTATCCTGAGATTCTGCAACTTGTCTTGTTCATAGTAGACTTGTAGTTATTTTCTTTTAACTGTTAAATTGTGTTTGAGCAGTACGCTGCAGAGCCTCGTAAATCAGCTTCAATGCGGCTTTATGTTGACAATATAAACACCAAAGATCCTGAGCAACATTCCAGCAAAAGTAAACGTCTGCTTAAATCTTTGCTCAGTCGACGCAAATCAAAGAAAGATGAAACGCTATATACATACATAGATGAATATTAACAGGAACAAGTTCAAAGAAAAATGTGACTAAAGGAGGGGTGGATGTGGTAGCACTTGCAGCTGGAAACCAGGAACATGCTTTATTGTTGCTATATTGCGTTAGTGCTTCTCCAGTTGTTACACGGAAAATCAGGGACAGGCTTTTTTATTAGTGCACTGCTTACCTTTCCTCAATTGTATATTAAATTTTGGCAGTTTATAAACACAATTATAAAGACTTGATTAGCTGTCCTGGACATGGTCTTGACAGATTATGAAGTAATATAGCAAGAGATTTAAGGTGTCCGTTTGGACAAAGTTTGAGTTGAAATTGAAGAGTTATTTGAAGTTGAAAACATGATTGCCTCATTTGACAGTAAACCAACTTCATAGTTCTCACTTCTCCAATATGTAGATATAATGCATAATTGTTGATAAGTTAAATAATTCTGATTCCCTCATTTTCTATTACCCTTGCCTTTTGAAACAACAAAAACATATTGAGGAAATTCTCATGGAATGTCTGAAGCATGAGGAATGAGAATATCATCTGAAACTTTGCTGTATGCCAAATGTTATATATCAGTTGTTGCTTGAGCATCTTTGTTAAGGCTAAAGTAAGCACTCCATTTAGTGCTTCTTGTAGTTCCAGAGTACATGATATCAATTATAATCTGAAGTTAAATTATCAGCTGGCAATGAATACCACTGTCAATTACAAACAGGAAATGGCTTCCTGTTATATGGCACATCAATAAATGAACAATGTCCAAAAATATTCAATAGAGGTCTCTATTCCTTCTTTGGACCAAATTCTTCAATGGTTTTTGTTGTGAGTGTGAGTACATCTACAAATGCACTAAATGATGCACGAAGAAATCTTGCTTCAACAGCCTCGAAATTCCTGTAAAACATCAAGAAGAGTATCAGAAAGTTGAATGATGCATAATGTTGGGAAGTAATTTTAAGTATATTAACTTGAACCACTCAACATTTACAATATTTGGGCCAAGAATAATGACATTTTGTGATCTGATCGCTGGCCTAGAAGAGTGACTTCACTAATCAGAGGGGAAAGGAAGAAATGTCATTCTGAACAAGTTTTCCTCTGACTAGGCAATTTGCTATCAAGATAAATGACTGCTGCTAAGTAGTATATGGTTTTTTTTTTTTTGAAATAGCTGCTGCTAAGTAGAATATTTAACAAACAAGAAAGAGTTTACAGAGAATGGTCATCTGGTGCCAATTTATAGCTACTGGCCAGCAACCAAGACATTGCCTATCACATTCAAGAGAAAACTCCAATGCAATATGCAGTGCTTGATTTCTGTAAATGGTACTTGTGAGCAGATGATTATAAAATGTAGTGACTACGACATTACATTTACGTTCTTAAGAACTTGTACTTTTGTGTTTCTTCCAGCAACACTATGAAGATATCTACAAATTATCATCATATACATCACGGGAACATATAAGAAAATATTGACAACAGTGACTTACTAACGGCAGTAGGATCAACAAAATGCAAAAGTAAGAAAATCAACTGGTTTCAATAAATGTAAGTGAGTAGAAGCAAGTGCTCACACTGAAAGCTTCCCGTCAGATACAGACATATGCCTCTTCACTTTATCAGGCTGCAACTGCAATTATTAATTGTACAAGAGTTGAAGAACTGGTGGATTGAAAAAGATGCTACAACAAATAAAAAATCTCAGTATCGATATACCTCCTTATCAACAGCCAATGCAGTATAGACAATATGAGCATTTTCTTCAGACCCAAGATCTACTTCCAAGTTGCTGCATAAAGTATACCTCATAAAATTCACTCCTTCGAATAGGAATACAAATCAAAAGTGCATTAACATAGAGTATAACTCATTATTGCTAGTGCCAAGATATCACAAATTTGCTACTCTGATTCTTGAGTTAAAGAATGCATCAAGTTCCCATTTCACTTCCAAATGGAACAGTAGATGGAAATGAAGATATCATTCATCAAGAATAGATTCGACAAATTAGGAAGGACAATTATACACAAGATGTCCCTGAAACTGAAATTTCTGCTCTTGCAATCGATAACCCGCTAAAAAAACAACAAGAGAACTAACAAGCTTTCTCAGTGACAATTCAATATGAAACTTTCCAGATGCTTTCCACCAACAAAGCTACTACCTTTTTTTAAAGGTAACATTCAATTACGCGAGTCTCGAGACCACAAATTCACTCCTAGATCAGAGTTAAGCTTCTCTACAAGTATCTCAATGTACAACACATTTGTTTCTTTCCATTCTCCGAAAAAAATACACAGAGATAGCTCTGCTATGACCCATTACTTGAAAACATCACAAAAGGAGAAGACTTTCTGACAAGAAACCAAGTAAAAGCATATGGGTATGTTCAAATGAATGATTAAAACCAAGAAAAAACTTGGAAAAGCATAAATACATCCTTTTAATATACATTTGTTCACATAACATAAACACAAAAGCATTTTCTTGAAATATAAGGATTTCTTGTTGGAGGGTAAGAGGAACTATAGGATGATAAAATTACCAGTTGAAGTCCCATGGAGAAGCCACACCATCCATCCCTTCCTCAACAGAGTTGCTGTACAGCAGATGAAGCTATTGGTTGATTATTAGGGTTTTGGAATTTTGGGTTTTAGGGAAAACGTACCAAAATACATAAAAACCCGACCCGAAAAATAAATGGGTATTCTTCACTGCCCGCACAAAGAAAATTTAGTGCTTTACTAACCTCAAATTGTGTATTTGTGTTAGAATTATTTTTTAATTATTATTATTAGTGTGAATTAGAAAAAGGCCGTGTAATATAATATGTGAATTTAAGGTTAGTCAAATCTCAATATAAATATTGAATATTGAGTGGATAACGCCTTAGCTCTTAGAATTATCTCTATTTTGGAGTGGTTTTTAATTTTTGCCCCTTAAAGTAGTTATTTATAAAAAAAATTCCATGCTTCTCATTTAATGAAGATTTATGAATCAAAATATCTTAATTATAACCTAATTTCGCAAGGCAAAAATTTAGATAAGTTGTGTAGTATTTAATTTGTAAGGCGAAAGTTTAGAGAAGTATAAGGCATGACTTTGTGAGTTATGAAATTAAACTTATGTCTTATAATGCACAACTTGTGTCTTGTCAATTGCCTTTCACAAAACAAAAGTTTAGAGAATTAAAAGGAATGACTTTGTGATTCTGAAATGAAACTTTTATCTTGTAAAATATAACTTGTATCTTGCGTATTTTATTTTTCGATTTTAGAGATATTATTGATCACTTTTTGTTTACTCAGAGAGGGTAGTAAAGAATAATAATTAAAGATCATAAATTTAAGAGACAAAGATTTAAAGGCCGTGAATGACCCTCTTAGTATTAAATTATAATAACGTTGTGTTTTTTTTTTTTTTGTGTGTTGGGTATGTAGCCTAATTTGTCTAAATTAGGACGCAATTAATTTTAATTTAAAAAGTAGGTAGTAAAAAGGAAAAGATAATGTAAAAAAATTGGTTGCGTGTGTTTTAGTTGATAAACTTGAATCAATGGAACTACTCCCTCCCACGGTTCAACAATGGTCGTCTATTATTGATTTGACATCACCTTAAGAAACAATAAATAATAGGGATAATATTATTACATTATCTTTTAAATATATTAAATTTAATGCTTTGAAAAATGTATTAGATATTGAATAGTATTTAATAGCAAGGGTAAAATAAATATAAATAAATAAATTATCTCTTGATTTTTAAAGCTAGACAAGTATTATTCGATAACTATTTTTAGTATAAATCTTGCTTGGCTAGAATTGTGTATAAGAATATTCCACTGGTATATTACTCACTATTGACCCATCTGCCACCTTATTGTTATTATTGTGGGTATAATTTAGATGCCAATTTTAGCATCTTTATTTATACTCTTCCATTCATTTTCTGTTCCCCTTTTTCTTCTGTTAGCTATACTTCACACCAAAAATAACCATGAGCTCATGATGCATGTTGGAAAATCTCTTTTCTTCTCCAATGAATTAGTTAAATCAAGCAAGGCAAGTTTCTTCCATTCTTCCTTTATATGTGTTGTTATTTTTTACCTTTTTATTTTATGAGACCGTGTTGTCACGCTTATCCTTTCATACTAGTGTCGTATTGTTTGGTATATTCTTGTCTTTCTATCGGTTATTACTTGTTGTTTCATGAACTTTGTTTGTGTATTATTTTATGGTAGTTACTATTCTTTCTTTTTTCTTTTCTTTTTTTTTCAAATTGTTTTTAGCATATACTAGTATTTTAGCTTCGTCACGTTTGTTATTTCTTTTCTCAGACTGTTTTTTTTTTGCTTTTCTTGAGGCGAGGATCTATCAAAAACATCTTTTTCTATCTCCTGAGTCAGCTGTGACGTATGCAGGATTTTTCACTGTCTGTGTACACTCAACTCTCTCCGGACCCCACTTTTGAGATTACATTAAGTGTGTTATTATTGTTGTTACACAGGGATTACATTGAGTATGTTATTGTTATTGTTACACATGAATTATTTTATCAAGTATCTGCTAGTTTTCGCCACCATAAGTACTGTATTAGTTAATTACTTCTGTTTCAATTTTCTCTCCTAGTTTAAGGTTTGGTTGTTGGTTTGTTCCTTGAACTCTTGATTCTTTTAAATATATATATATGTTAAGACTTCAGATCCATACATAGAGAGAAATATAGATGATTCAAGGTATTTGCTTTTTGTTTGGCTATTTAACTACTCTTACTTTGTTAATTGGCTGAGAAACTCCACTTCTGGGAGAAAATTAAACAGGTTTTGTCCAACAGTATATATATGGCTTCATGATAATATTTGGTTGGTTGCCTGTAATGCATGTGATGGGGCTTCTTAGCTTTTAATTAAGAGTTTTAAGTTATATATACCAAGAAACAGAAGAGGTGAGCACAGTTTCACTTGCTTAGTAACCTCTTTCCCGGTCAGAAATAGGAAAGAATCCAAATCTTGTAAGGATGTTAGACTTCAACGTCTGTACACCATTAGGTGATCTTTATCTGTTATTAAACTCTTTTCATGTTAGCTCATCTCCTTGTTTTCTTGTTTGTAAACCTGGTTGTGGTTCCTTTTTTGAAGATTCTGGTTTGTAGTTCTAATTTTCTTGATTTTGTTCGATGAAACTACGTATACATGCCGGTTTTTGGTGGTTAAGTCTGCTGCCATACGTAGTCAGGAATAATCACTAGCTCACCATTCAAAAAGAGAAAAAAACAACTATCTGTGGGAGTACATTTAAGTTGATCAGAATTTGGTGTCTTAAGACTTGGCATAATTGCAGAGTACAACATCAGAAGACTGTCAAAAAGGAACAATGGTCTGCACTTATAAATACAATGAAATTCAGAAAATGCTCTATGCCCTTAACCAACTACAAAATAAAAAGTGGTAAGGGCGGGCTAAAATGTCTTGTTCTGATCTTTTTGTCAGCACAGTGTAGCTTTGCCTTTTCATGCATTTCCTCCTTTCCCTTCCTTCTGTAATGTGATTCGTGTATGTGAAAATGCTGTACAGTTAATTCCACCGGTTAAGTGACCAGTGGACTGAATTTGCCATCATAGGTTCATGTGAGGGCTGCATTTACTCTGACTGGTTTTACACGACTTACACCTCTTCGCATAAACTCAAATGCCAACATAAACAAACCAAAAAAGAACAACAAGAACATCTGTAGCCTTCCTATAATGTCGGCCATGACAGACAATCTACTTCCTTCTGGATAACTTTTTCTTGTAAGTGGAGTTATATTCCATCCTGACAGAGACAATCAACTATTAGAGCAATGCACCTTAACCAATAAACTTAAGAAACATTACAGGACTGTGTTATATGGAAGTTTATGTATCCTACAGAGAGACATTATTCCTCTATATCTTGTTCCTCCAAATAGTCTTAGTTTCATGCTGCCGCTTTCCACAAAAAATAGGAATAAAAAAACCAGATATTAATACTTACCAGAGCTTTTCTTGGGCAAATTTGTCCAGTCATACGGGCTAATCTTACTTGTGGATGCCTTGATCAACTCAAGAAGAGCGTCATTGACCTAGAATATTTAATAATTGTCATATACTTCTTCCATTAACAATCAACACACATAAGACTACAGCCACACAAATCATTTGAAGCCACAAAGAGTACTAAAACTTTGAGAGTCTCATAACATATTATGCATTTTGAATTCCCTATTCATAACTACCAAAAAGTTGATTTGGCCTATTTGTGGCCACCAAGAAGAGTAACCCCTCCCCAGGTTCTTAGGATGCTTTTCTTGACCTCCACCCTTAGTACATTACATTTTTTTTGTTTTTTGGTAACTAAGCAGAATGAATTTTTTTTATTACTGGATGATTCTGTATTTGCATAATAAAGATATAAAAACATACCTCTTCTGTCCTTTCATGACTAACAAGATGTCCTCCAGGAAGCTCTACCATTCTAGCATAAGGATGTAACTTCTTCGCAAGCCTCTTTGCATGGCTTAACTGAGCAATGACATCATGCCTACACAGAAGAAAATGTTGGTTTATATCTAAATAATGTATCTGGCAATTTGAGATTGGATCTCGTGGATAATGCATTTACCTGCCATGAATTACAGATATTAGGAATCCAGCAGAGCAGATAGATTCAAGATCAGCCCGTGATATCTTATGAGTCCAACAAGCATTTATCTGCCCATCAAATCCACAATTTGACTGCATCCCGGATGCTGATATGCCTTTCACGTATTCCTGGCACAGCCCAAAAATAAGAGGGGGAAAAACACGTAAGCACCTTAAGTCTTGTTTCTTGTAGATTACATTTCAATGGTTGAAAAAAATAAAAGATGGCCTAAGAAACATCTAGGTCACTCACTTGATATAATACTGCTCTTCGGGTCGTAGTTCCCACATCTTCCTCGAGGTATTCCTGCAAAGCACAAACCACAAATATGTTAAGTCATATATCACTCTCTAGTCGTGATAAATATTATCACTGATTAGAATTTAGATCTTTTTTTGAGAAAGAATAGAATTTATATCAAGTGATGATAAACCAACTAATCAGCGATTGTACGAAAAGTAATGCGCATAAAACCATCTAGATACATTTTATGTTGTACAACAATAGATGGCATGTATATGAAACTTTGCAGTAGGGGGGAACTAGGGAAGTGAAGTCTCATAATTTTCAACATTATTAAATGAACAATTAATCAACCTTTGAATAATGGGTGTCTAAATCAACAGCAGCCCTCTGTTCAGGAGTCTTTGCCTTCAAAAACCGGACAGCAATTGATAGAGTTTGACGATCGAGCTGCAGGAAAAAAGACCACATGAGTACTAGAATCAACAAAAAAAAACTCTTCATTCCGTACAAGTATATAATGAGAAACAGACGGAGGAAGCATTGTGTTTGAGGTATAACATTAATTTGGTTAGCATCTTTTGATACAATTAGCACTCATCAAAATTACAGGATCTTATTCATAACTAGCATGTATCTGTTCAAAAAAAATTGTGCATCTGACATGATGTTGCCAGTTACTATTTTTTTTAATCAAGTAAAGTAATATAATTTTATTGATAATGGAAAAGCATTAGTACGAAACCATCAATCAATTATGTCTTAGTTCCAAAAAAGCTAGGATCAATTTATAAATATCTTAAATTAAAAGAAATTCAAATGACTCAGACATTCATGGCCAATTTAACCTGATATTTTATTTGAGCTGTGGAAGTAACCACTAATGCTTGGATTAGGGTATGCTGTCTACATCACATCCTTTGGGGGTGCAGCCCTTCCCCTTCCCCTGTGCTAATGCGGAATGTTTTGTGCACCAGACTGCCCTTCTTTTCTTTTCCTATTTCATCAATTGGGGTGCAGTTGAGTTGTATAAATGTTTAGGCTACACCACTGCTAAACTAAGATATAGTGACCACATTAATCATTTTCATTGTTGTCCCTTCAATCTTCCAATTTTCACTCTTCAATGGGTGCATTACTCAACCTTTTATAAATACCCACCATACTAGGTACTTTTTTTTCTCAATTTATTTTTCCCATAAGAGTTATTAAACACACTGTTTTTCACCCTCATTCCTTTGGAGAAGTACTGTTCTCTCTTCTTATACCACACGAATCATCTCAACAGACTCATCCCAGCCATCTATAACTCTTCGGAATTGTTTCTGTGCTTCAGAGACAGCACAATATTGTTTAATCACATGCATGATGTTACTACCCATCCCTTGATCAGTAGTATTCATCTCCATCATACCTAATTACCTTCAGTTTTATCAGTAGATGAATTTCTGACAACATTCAGTGCTCAGGTCATTGTTAAACAAAGATGTATTTCCAGATAGTACATTTTAACTATGCAAACATGACTTTTTTATTTATTTGTCAGATCAACTGTTTGGGTCTTGTATGCTACCAAGTAGAAAACATTGTGGAATTAGGAACAACTCCATCAAATGGTCATACCGCCTATTGAAGAAGCAGACTGGCCTATAGCATTTCACTGGATTAAGAGGGGTCTCTCCTCACCCTTTGAGAAAAATGCTGAGTACCTCCCAGCCTTTCCAGAGCAAAGGAGAGTAGGATTACCTAATCTACAAGAATAAGTTATAGTTGTGATATGTGTTTATCTCATATGTGATGTGACAATCTGAGCATACAAACTTCCCCTACCTTCCACATGGAATATGCTACAACAGAAGAATAAGAACAGTATTCCCTCCTTTCTCATACACAGACTGGAATCTCTCTCTCTCACACACAAAGAGAGTCGAGACACTCACAAATGGACAAGATGGGTACATTCTTAATAATTATGTACCGCACCTTATTTTTATTTGGATAACACTGTAACTAATATCACCTTATAAGCACCAAATAATTCTACCTTCTCCACTTAAATATTAGACTTTGGTCTGCTAAAGGTTCAACCCCGTAACGTGCGCCTAATCTACACATAGCATGTTACACTTTTACCATCATACCAAATCCCAGGGAGCTTGCAGTGTCCAAATTCCACCTTGCTGCTTTCATAACATGACCACTGATGCCATGTTGTAAACTTAAAAAATGCTAGAATGGCCTCAATTAACGGAATATCTTCTATTTTTTTACTTTCAGTAAGCTGATTTTTGTATATCTTTCCAGGAAGGGGAATGCAATGCAAAGGAAAACCAAAACGGTCATTCAATTTTCAGATATAGCTCAACCATTCACTAAAATCTTTGAACAATATGTCCAATGACCAATAGTTGAAGAGAGGATCTTACCCTGGGAATACATTCATAGCCTCCTCCCGTGACATTCAGTAAAGCCAAAGACAAAACTCTCTCAGGCACCATTGCAGCCAATTTGCAAGATATCATAGCTCCTGAATGATTGGAAAAGAGTCCAAGTAAACACAAATGTTATCAAATAAGTGTTTTCCCAGCAAAAGAATGAACTTGATTCTCAAATATCTTGTTCCACATTTTACACAAGTTGTTAAGCTGTACTGCAATGATCAGTTTCTAAAATTTGAAATGCCTTAAACTACTATTCGGAAGTTTAACTGGAATACTATATACTGCACATTTTGTGCTTGAAAACATACCAAGTCATCATCAATAATGCCAACCAAAAGAACAGAATCAGAAACTCACCCATGGAATGACCAAAGACGTGCACTTTTTCCCACCCCAAGTGATCCATTATAGCAATTGCATCTTTAGCCATAATACTAGTCCTGCACCAACAAACATCCAACATCAATTTAACTTGCTAACTACTTAACTTTAGTTCTTAGCTAAGAAATACTAGAAAAGTAGTTGAAGGTCTTCTCATATATCTAATTGGAGCCCCATCAAGAACAACTATATTCTATCTTGAATTAGCTCCTATTAGGTGTAAATATTCTACAATAATCACAAAAGTTTTACTTTTTCCTACTTTATTCCTTCACAATCAGAATTTTCCTCAAATAAATATTTCTGGTAAATGAGACTTACGTATATTCTGACTTTTTAGTAGGCACAGAGCTTAACCCCATTCCACGATTATCAAAAGCACAAACCTCCATACCCCCACCCTCACCGGAGCTCCGATCACCGGCTGGCGATTCAGAATCATTCGGCGTAATCGTCCCGGCGAGCGCCTTGATCTGTGGGTCCCATGAACTGTGCGTCCCAGCCAATCCTTTAACAAACAAAACCAAAATTTTAATCACCCAGAAAAAAAAAACTGTACAACGTAAAATCCAAATAGGAAAACCATTGTAAAATGCCATAAAAAAACGAAGAATACCAATAATCAAGAGAACTTTGACCGGGCCTTGACCATAAGTTCTGTAAAAAATCTTGGTTCCATTGTTGCCAGTTGCATCTACATCGTTCTGGTATTTACCCACCTCACAGAAAGGCATTTTTGGCTTTTTCCAAGGATAAAAATCAAGTCTTTACAGAATTTTTCAGAAAAAAAGAGCAAAATTGGAGAAGAAAACGGAATCAAAATTGAGAACAAGAGTGGATTTTTATTTATTTTTTTTGAAAAAATGTGGGTGTGTTCCTTAAATCGACAATCTTAAGTGGGGCCCAATGTATACGTGGCGGATAAGGAGCGGCTGGATGGTAAGAGTTAGTGTGGACGGTCGGCTTTAAGCAGCTCAGCCTGGGAAAAAGTCAAAAGTCAAAGAAATGCTTTGGCAAAAGAGTTTTTTCTTTTTTTTTTCCTGATTTTATCTGATATCCGGTATCCACATTAGAACCTGATTAAATTTAAATTTGTGGCGAGAAGTTTCACATTGTGGGTGTGACTCTGCACTTAGGGGCACTCAAACTCGAGACCTATTAAACATGAAATAACTTATCATACCATCACAAGTTCACAACCCTTATTAGTGAAAGAAAAAACCTTTGATTTTGAGTCATCGCGGAACCTACGAGAACAAATATATCTATTGTAATTTTAAATGTTGAGTGTGAGGAGGATAAAATATAGTAAAATTTGTTTTTATCTTTATAAATAGAGAGATTATTTCTAATGAATCAGAAAAGTAATTATCCTAAAGTAAGAAAACAACATGTGATAAAACACATTGAAGAATATAATTTATTTATTTATTTGAAGGATTGATAGTAGTAGTAGTTGAACAGTAATTTAAGTTATGGTGATCATTTGCTTTCCAACGTAATTGTTAATCTTTGACGATCTTTTTTCCTTTTAAATGCTTTGTGTAAATAATTTATTTATTCCCCCTTTTTTTCTCACGTGCAACACAGATTTTTAACGTTTTCCTTCTTTTTTTTATTCTTTAAGTTTTCTTTTTTCACCAGAGTTGAAAAGAATAAAGATATTTAAGTTTTAGAGGTCATATTTGTTCCAACATAACTTTGAAGCATGTGGATGAGAGGAAATTTGAGTGTGTTTTGATGTTAAAAGCTGATTCAGCAAACACACGATTGCATTTGGACAAAATTACAACTTCTATCCATTCTCATTACGAAAGACAGAATTTTAGTATAATAACATTTTATAATCGATCTTTCATGTTATGTTATATTTCACTATAACAAGAATAATACATTGAATAAAGCAACTTATGAAATTTCAACTCTGTACCATTTTGTGTCATTATTTCTTATAAGTCCATTTTAAAGAGAACATTGTTATTCTATAATTGAAAACAATTTCAATATAAATTTTCATCAACCCTTAATAGCATACTTTTATAATCACATAGATATCATAGTACTTGTCGGTTTAAGACAAAAAGTTTGGGAGCAATTTTTTTGTCTTAAACTCCATCCATCTCAGTTCAAACGGTGTCACGCAAATTGGAATGAAAGGGAATATAACATACAAAAATTTCACAAACTTTTTAATCATCTGAACAGAGAGAGTATATACAGCTAGCCCAAATATATTAATATCCCACCTACTGGAATAATCTCCAAAGCATTCTGATATGAGAACACACACAGCTTACGACCTTAGCCCAACAATATTTACAAAATGCCTTTGGGATTGAGGCGTAGTAGTCGTATATTTACAGAATGTGCAATCCTATCTATCTCGGACGTGATCTGATAGAAAAATGCATGGAACATACATACGTGAATTAAGCGAACCAGAAAGATGGTTTAGAGAGCAGGAAATAGCCATCCCATGGTCCAACCAAGTAACAAACCAGCACCAGCAAGACCCAAACCCAAGGCAAAAGCTACAGCGGACTTGTTTATCTTGAATTTTCCCTTTCCTGGATTCCTCTTAATAGGCTTATTATGTCTAAACTTCTTCAGTTTCCTGCCTTTGATTGGGATAACGGGGAAGCAAGTCGAATAGTTGATGGAATCTTGCTCATCTTTGTTCCTGAGCTGGAGGACCAGAGCTTCAAGCTGCAAAATTTGAAGCCACTGTCGGTAAGCAAAGAGGTGAGAAGCCTGTCTGAAGAACAGCTTGCTCATGTGCTCCTTCTCGTTGTAGGCTTGCTGTGCCAATTGTTCAGCCTCTCTTGCACGGGTTTGAGAATGGCAAAGTGCTTCTAACAGCTGTGTTTTGCTGAGATCGCTTGATCCTGGTTGGGTTTCTGATGAGAGGACGTTGGCAATACTTAAATTGTCATCACCACTGGAATTAGAAGAATACACGTTAGTGTTCTTAATAATTAGAGAATGAGATGATAAGGAAACTAGGTCAACCATAATACATTTTATGCAATTGTTTATGGAGTTTCACAATATTGCAGAAAACTTCAAAACTACGAAGAACTTCATGACCCCAGGACATCCTTTATTCAGTTACTTGAAATGAAGAGATTCTGCAATGTTAGGTGATTGGAAGGGAAAAAAAAAAAAGACCGAGTAACTATAAGAGATACGTTTTATCACTCTCCGGGAGTCTGTTGATTGTTCCACAACATTTGTCAACAGTAAGCCCCAACCAGCTTATCAAAGTGGTGGAAATTGCAAAAATGAAGGGAAAGAACAGTCTATCTTTTTTTCTTTTCCTTCGTCTCCTTTGTACAGACACGAGAAAAGAAAGTAAATAGATAAAGAAAATTAATTGAACTGAGAGAATACTTCTAGGAGAAAGAGAGTTGAGGATTCGACTCACCTGCATTCGTTCGTGTCAATGAAATTTCAACAAATTGAGGGCATTGAGACTTTTAAGTTATTAATCCACATTACAGTACTAATTTACTACCTGAATATCCTTAAACTCTGCAAATCCATATTTCAGGCCTATAATAGATTCTCTTTTTTGTACAAAGAAGAAAAATATTTTTTTTCTTTTGTCTCCTCCATACGGCGGAGGAAACTTGCTTACACTTCTTTTTTCATGTGCTGCATCTTGTTACAAGATCGACGAACTAAGTAAGTTTACTCTATCGTATACCCCCTCCATCCTAAGACTATCATTTCTTAGCTTAAATGGAAAAGCCAGTCGCTAAATCCAAAAAGTCATATTAGTATATAGTAATGCTACTTCAAATTATTTTGAATTCGACATGACCTCATAGTGCCTTTTCACATCTTTCAACCATTATAACTCACAATAACTTCTTCAAACATTTTTTCTTCAACCTCGGAAGAAGTTTTCCCAGGTCATACAAAATTGGCAAACGAAAATATGTTAAAAAGAACAGTGAGGTGGAGAAAGCTAGTAGCTAGCACTTCAACCAGAAATGATAGTAGCCAGCTATAGTTGGATAAATACCTTACTGGCTGTCCTGAACGACGTGTTAAGCACCCTTTCCCAACACACAATATCTTCTGTTGGCTTTGTGAAGGATGTTGTCCTGGACAATAATCAGGAGTAACCAGAGATTCCTTTTCTACCATACTAACCTGGTTAGGACAATTATATGACTCACTTCTCAAACGCTGACGCCATGAATGATCAGAATACGTGATGCATCCAGATGACTTGGGAGAACCTGAGGCAGCTAATTCCTTATCAGCTGTGCGCCACCATGGTTGAGCCTTCTGAACTCCAATCCATTCAGAATCCAGTTCAGAACAAGCCTTCTTAGTTTGTCCAGGATCTAGGTCCATGTAATAATCAAGTTCCATAAATCCTCCGGAATCTGTATTTATTGGTGTTCTCTGGGAACCATCGCCTACAACATTTTGGAGCATGTGCAATTGGCTATCTTTGTAATTATATGCAGAGGGATTGTAGCCTTTGAGGTGGTGGTCTAGCTTTGCAACATCGTCACAATATGTTTGAGAATAGAACTCCTCAATCAATTGGTTTCCTCCGCATAATTTCAGAACATGAACACTCTCTGCGCTCAAAACTTTGAGCTCTGACTCTAACATACTTAAAGATTCATGTGAATTATCTTTCTCACATTCATGAAGTTCAAAATCCTTGCCGCCCAAAAGATCCTGTGACCCTCTTTTTGCATTTCTAGAATTGTGGTTGAACCTTAATTGTGCTGAAGACATTAGGAACAGAGAGAATGTTGGAGCTATCTCTTTATTTCTAGAGAAGAACAGGTTGACAGTTCACTCTCATATGACCCCCATCTTTGCAGCCTTTTACCGTATGATCCTTTTCTTGTTATCCTGAATAAGCAATAGCAGGATATAACCATATCAGCAACAAGATGAATACGGGTTAAAACCAAGCATCGAGAAGAAATAAATTATAATACATTAAAAGGTTATGGAATATGGCTTGGTTAATTATAAACCAAAATCTAAATTAAGCATCAGAAAAAGCTTTGACTTATCAACTGAAGTTTTCGCAACTGCCCACAAATGGGGTCTAGGGAGGTTAGGATGCATTACCTTACCCCTACCTTTGTGAGGTAGAGAGATTGTTTTTGGTAGACCCTCAACTCAACAAAAAAGTCATTGAAGCAATGTATCACAAAAATATGCCAGTAAAATAGCAAATTACAAAGCAAATGAAGCAACACATACTAATACACATTATAGAACAAGAGACTAAACGACTACTAAATAGCCCCTACCACTCCCACATAGAGTGCAATAACACTCAACTACTTACTAACCTTCTACCCTAAATCTTTTAACCTCCAAACCTTCCTATCTATCTAGAGTCATGTCCTCGGTAAGTTGGAGTTGTGTGATGTCCCCTCTAGACAAGAAATCAAATTCACACAAAACAAAAAACATAACTAGCAAAATTTTATCCACAAAATCAAATCAAACCAGCTAAGGAAACAACATAAAAATCAAGATAAACCACAAGATTAATGGACTCCATACAGCTTAACTCCCCAGTCAACGCATAAAAAACTATGATTTGCTCCCTTACTTTACCCCTTTTAGAGTTCCTAATAAACATGCCAATTAAATCTTGAAATGAATCATACACCTATAATCAACTAACTTCAAATCATCACACCTATAATCATCTTTACTTTACACCTTCCCATAATCATATATAATCACTAATAATAAAAAAAAACCACCTGGAAAACCCCCTTTTCCATCACACACCACCAAGAAAGATTCAATTTTTTTTTCAGTTGATGGAGTCTCTATATGCTAAAATCAAGAATTCCCAAACACCCTTTATCTAGTTATGCATAAATAATCGCCAGTCTTGTTCGAATCAGAAAAAAAAGAAGACAGTCTTTAAATTCTATGAACAATGAAAAAGGCAAGTGAAAGACAGTATGATGGACAGTTGAAGAAATAAGTGAAGAAGAAAGTACCTGTTGGATAATCATGGAGATGCTTCGAAGGAAAGAAATACAGTATTCTTCATTCGAAAATATCCATTTTTATATTCAACGTCTTACAATGGATTTTATTAAATTCAGTGTCAGTATTAACTACCAATTAATATTGCAGATTAGAATAATTCCACGAAAATCTCCCCATGTTTATCCATCTATCCTTGTACATTTTAATTTTTTTTCCTATTTAGTGTCAAGATGACTAATTTGGATATACTTAAAATTCGAAATTCAGATCTCTAGATTTTAATTAAGAATGAAAGGATCTATTCATTTTGCAATAATGCAATGCAATAAAATTGTAGTTCTTTAGAGTAAGTAAATTTAACTTCTTTATCATTTCTTATTAACTTTCAAATTTAAGTATATATATTAATGGTCAAAAAGATATCTTTTAACCATCCTATTATTTTCAAGGTAATGGCCTATATAATCATAAAGTATTAGTAATTGATAAAAATATGTTCACAATGTTAATATAAATAACAATTATTTTTAAGTTTTAACAACTCTATCCCTTTTACTCAAAGACAAAATTTTAAAATCCTACGTTTTTTTTTTCTATCTTAGATTTACGTTTAAGTAAAATGAAAAGATCTTTTTAAAATATGTACATGCATAGAGTAGGGCATAATTCTAGTCTCTAGTATTAAAAATAATAAAACACCAATTCCTCCACCACCTTAGCCTCTAGTAAATGCATTATTATATCCCAAAGTTTCTTCAATGTCCCTCATCTCTAATTTTTAAATTATCATCGAGGATTATTATGAGATATTTCAAAAAACTTTTCTTTTTTATTAATATGCTTTACGTCGTGCGAATCTGAATTAATCCGTCCGGATCAAAATTTTAAAAAGGAAACTTCCTAGATTAAGAGGGCCCCTGCATTGGTCCCCCTACTGCAGACTTTTCTCTGCAGTCAGCATAAGATTTTTCTACGTTCTCAATTACGCTTTTTGGAAGTAAACGACATTATACTTGAATAACTAAAAACTACTTGATTTAAAAGTTGATACAATTTAGGAGATAGATAGTATTCCAAATACAATGATAAAATCAACACAACGTTTTTTTAAAATATGATTCACTATATTTCTGTGACAATCGATTTACATAGATAATTTAGTTCCAAAATAAGAATAGCTCAAATACAAGAACTGCAATGAATTTCAAGAATCTGGACATTTGGGTAGTGCAAAATGTATATTTGCCACTAGAAATCATTAGTAAATGTAGGTTAAATGATGTCTTTTTTCTATTCTTACAACATTCACATTGACAAGAAAGAGCATATGGCGTCGTCAACCTTCAGATTAGCCAGTTATGTTGCAGGCTTGCAGCTGGAGTTTCTCTACAGAGCACCATCTGAATTTCCACTCCCAAGTCCAAAAGAGCATGTGCTTCTTCAACCTTCAGATTGACTAGTTACCTTGCAGACTTGCAGCTGTAGTTTGAAGATTCTGTATGCACCACCGATGTTATTTCAACTAAGTACATCAATGTCACTATCTCATGTAAAGGAGTCAGCAGTGGCATTTTTCATTGCCAAAAGATGATCAGGCTTGCTATCATTTTCCAGTTTTCAACTACATTGTACATTGTAGTCAATCAGATAGTAGTTGGAATGTGGACACTGTCCCATTTGGGTCGACATGTCCAATGCATTTCCACACCTAAAAGAAGCAAAGCAGTAGCAGGATTAGTAGATGGTAAGCAAGTTTAATGCTTGAAGAAGATGGATGAACAAAAAAAAAAGGTGCAGCAAGAAAGGGAAGGAAAAGAAAAAAACAATGGAATAAGTAGGTGATAATTAATTTTTTTGGTATGGTAAGATTTACAAAGAGCCGAATTAATGAAAGAACAGTAGGACACCACTGCAGCAACCATTTTCTTTTTGATTGTTAAAGTTCTCAGCTACCATTATTAACATGGACCTATTGATATTATGATGCTAGTTAGGACTCAAGAATCTCTGGCAAAGAATACTTTTTAACACTTTCAAACAATGCATCAAGAACCTATATGATACCTTTTGGTAGTATTCATTTGTCGATAACTCTGTCCCCTAAACTTTCATATCTGGTTCTGAATGTTTTCTGAAATATCACTACACTCTTGGATAGATATAGCTAAAAAGAATTTCTTTCGTATGCCTGTAAATTTGTTAGTTTTGGCTGCCTTCCTTGTCCACCATGGCAGGAAGAAACCCAATCTTGTGCTATAGTTCAGTGTCTCTTTTCCTTTTGTGGCATGCAAACTCCCAATAGAAGGACATGTTTATCTTGCAACCACAATGATCCGACACTGTTAATAGCATGAAAGCAATTACACGTCAAACATGCGGCCTTGTAGGATCTTTAATATTGAACCATTTGCTTATATTTAGTTCGGAGCTTTGATAATCTTCTTTCCAGAGGGAGTCCCTCATGTTTCCTTCCCATCTTCTCCAAGTAATATACAACTTTTTTAAGTGTTTCTATGACTTCCTCACTGTCAGTACCAAAAGCTTTCTCTTGAATTTTCAGTACCCTCTTGAGCAACTCCAGCAATTCACCATCATCCTTCCCCAGCTGGGTCTGAATGGAGACCAAACAGTCAAGAGCCTCCCCTGCATACATAAACTCTTTAGCCAAAAGGGGAGAAATGAAAGAAAAGAACCTGAAAACACTAAACCAGCTACTTCTTTTTTTTGATAAAGATAGAGGGTAAGCAAATAGTACATGAATGGTGAAACAGCTTGCAAACATATTGATGGCAAACATTTTTCACTAACAGATCAAAACATACTGCTTAACAGTTAGCATAAAGCAATAGGGAAAAGGACAAGCTCACCAACTGGTAGAGAATCTTTTCCAAATGCCCTCTCCCGAATTCGCAGAACCTCTAATGCGTGTTTTTCGGCCTCCTCATTACGGTTTAGATTGTAAAGAGTAACTGCAAGATGCAGCATTGGGAAAGTAATGGATTGATCATCAGGTGAAACATTCTTAAACATAATCTGCAAACTCATCCTTAGCAAGCGCTCAGCTTCTGCAAAAAGTTTGGACTGTGAATAAGAAGTGGCTAGATTCACTAGATGAGAGACTGAACTGGGATGCCCTTCACCCTTGAACTTCTCAGTTATCAACAAGCACTCCTCCAGTAGCATACGGCCTTCTTCACCTCTGAAAGATAAATGAGTGTTAAAGCAGTACTTAAAAGAACAAAGCCCTACAAAGAAGCTTAAGGTTTGCACAGTTTAATTCTTAAGCACAATTTGCCCCAATTTTATATTATTCTATAAAAATTGAAATGTGAGTATTGAAAACCTTTTCAGAATCGGTTGTAATGTATCAAAATATAACGGATTTCTTCTTTTAAAAAGGGTTCGGAAAAAGTACATTTACCATAAGTAATATTCTACTTGATTAATCAAAGGGAAGAAAATCATGTAAAGGACCTAAAAACCCTCTTAAACTAAAAGCCCCACACACACTCGGCCAAACCCTTAATTTATTTCATATAAGTTAAGTTGTGAAAAGTTCTATTTATTTTTATTTCCATGCTTCATATCTTCTTAATGGAAGTAGCTAACAATTCTCGAGCGCATTAATTTAGTCTAACTTAAGTCATAAGGGCAAGTAACTTAATGAAAAAAAGTCAAAAACGGAAAGTAAAGGATAAAAAAGTTTATCTGATTTTAGTTTTCAAGGAAATGTTGCTGAGTAGTAAATAGGAAACAACTTTACTAAATGCAATAAAAAGGGATGTTTTTAAAAATATAGATGGTAAGTTAGAATTTATTTTAAGAAGGCCAAAATTTGTAACTCGTTAAAGTTTTAGAATACATTGACGTGATGAAAAGTACTTATCAAACAATTTAGACATGGGGGTGATACCATAATTTTAATAATCACAGGAAATTATGTGCCTTTGTTGCAAAAATCGAGTAAGTTTATGAGAGAGAAAAGTTTTTGTTAAGAAGGTCAAGGATGTTTATGTAACTAACCCTATGCTTAATTAAAACATGATCCTCACCTTCCAACTGCATGAAGTAATTCAGCCAAGTCTACTCTCATCTTCTCCATTATGTGATCATCTATGGCTATATAATCAGAAACCTTCAGCCTGCGAAGAGCCTCTTTATACAGATCAATGGCTTCATTCACATCTCCTGTAAAGCACGCACATATGGAAACAGTACCCTTTATTGGAGCAATTGTCAAAACAGGAATAATTTAATGGACACAGAGCATAGAAAGCATCACAATTTGTAGTCCTCCTACTTTTGGAATGAAAACCAGCTCATTATAATCTAGCACTAGCAGGAAGCTGAAAGTTACAACTTACAAGCAACTGGAATCTTTGGAACACAAGAATGTCAAGTTCACCATTAGTTTTTCAAATTTACTTAGCTGTTCAAGCATTAGTCCTATCTTGTGTTGCTTTTGGGCAAGTTACTTCACTATAGACCTTTTCGTTACTTGCTTCATTACTTGAGTAATGGCAACCATAGACAAGGAACAACAAAGTAAGAAAAAATTGATCCACCACAAGTAGGAAAATCATTAAATTCACCTTTTGCACATTTCACACGTGCAAGATAACTCATAGACAGTCCAACTCTGCCATCATTTTCTCCATATAACTTCATGTACGTGGTCAAAATTCTATATCATATGAAAAGAAAAGGGAAAAACAAGTTAGTATTGGTGACTACAGACACGAAATGGTCACGAAGCAAGATACATGTAAGAACAGTGATCACCTATTAAAAGCATTTTCTGCATCAGTCGCCCTCCTTTCCTTCAGAAGAAGATTGCCCATGCCAAATAAAGGCACTACCAGTTCCTCACTTTCTTCACCCCTGCTAGATTCAAGAATTTTAACTACGCGATGATATGTTTCGATTGCTTTTTTGGTCTTTCCAGTAGAACCCAAGACTTTTGCCATCCCTAACAATGGAGTGACGATAAAAGAACTGGTATTTCCTGTAATGTAAAATAAAAGTGTCACCAAACTGCTTTCAGCCATATAGAAAAAGAAGCAGTGGCTTGATTACAGTTAAGAAAGTTGCAAATTTACAGATTTTACCAAACAACCGAATCATTTATTTCTAAACAGTTATGGAAAACCAAATCCAATCCCATAGTAAATGAGATAGAATTCTATTTTAAGAACATGAGCAGCACCACCATCTCACACAAATATATCCAGACGTAAATAAGCAACAACTATAAAGTGAAAAAAGAATCTGACTTACCATATAGTCTCTCAACAACTTTGACAGCTCTTCCATACACACAAATGGACATCTCAAAATTTTCTAACTTTTCATACATATTACCCATATGTGTGAGTATCGAGTCCAGAAGAGGCTCCTCATCTTTCAAGTCATCAACAACCTCGCTCAACTGTCAGTACATCATGCCGCCCACCCAACATCCAGAAAAGGGTGACTAAAATGAGGACAAATATGAACTCTAAAACAATAAAGTTATATTATTGCTTGAAAAGGGAAAGTTCTTATGTCAATAAATGATTTGTTGTTCACGGAGAAAGTTGGAATTGGAACTTCAAAAGAAAATGTTTGAAATCATGTCTCCGTCTGGTTCTCCTAATTAATTTTTGCAGCTTATGTCTGTGCCTTTGAAAGGTCACTTGATCCTTTCATGGATTGATGATACAGAAAGACTAGAATCAGGAATTAGCATATATGACAAGGGAAAAAATTACCACATCCAACAGGGGTTTGACAGTCCTTATGTCTCCAAGGGCCATGTACCCCAAGGCTGTTACATCAAGAATAGCTGCTGCTTCTATACCCTTGTGGCCTGCATCAATCTGTTCTTTGACAGCTTCGAAATTTGCTAGAAGCAGATCTCTGGCCTCATTTTCCTTCCCTATTCTTATCATGGCATGGACTTCATTAAATAAGTTCCTCAGCTGCTCCTCAAGAATATTGAGGCTGCTAGGCATGTTGTCCTTTAAATCTGTATACCTGCTGAAAACCCATGCTGACATTGTAGTTCTCAATGGATATACTACACAAGTCTCCTAAATCTATACACTCTTAAACTATTGAAATGTTTCGAATTCATCACGAATTTTTTGAAGGAGATAGTCTATGTGAAAGGACGGCTAATATATTCCACCAACTAATGGGTTTAGCCAGTAGCATCAAACTCAGATAACGCTGGTAGATTATCCTCCATCTGAAGGAAATCATTACACCTCTTCACAAGTGACTTATTGCAGAAACAATGATGGAGCTAAGTTGATGTCAAATAGGTGCTTAAAGGTGATATATCAATCGGATCTTCCACAATGAGTTAAGCACCAAAATAACAGATGTTTCATTACTTAACAAAATATAACAGCTTATAAAATGTTTCAGCTTTCAGATCTTTTGGTTCTCTGTCCCTGACTTTGTATTATCTACTTTCTCACAATTAATGTTTACCATGAGTCAAATAGAATAAATAATATTATCCTCTTGAATTCTAGATTGAAGAGAAGAATATTGAAATAGTTGTATGCCCTATAGATAAAATTGTCAACCATTATACGAAACTGAATTGTAATCTTGACTCAAAGTAGTATACTTAGTACAACTAGAGTAATAAAAGACATTTCTGGAATTTGCATCACCCTAAAATGTCATGAGTTAGACGTAATGAGGTGCTTTCCTGAGTTGCCTCATGAGACATGTGCCTCAATTATCTGGGCATAAGCTTGGAATGCCCAATGCCAAACACCCCAAGCTTGCCTAATAGTTTTTGTGTCAATGGAGTGCAAAAAAAACTCGATTAACTGTATTCACCCTAAAAATTCCTTAAGTAGTATTGACCCTTAACTTCTCAAAAGCCCTTGCCGTGATTCTAAATACTAAAGATTTAGAAGATGTGAAACTCAATGGAAGTCATTATATTGACATATCCTCCGTTTGAGAATAATATGAGGTGAGTTTTGTTGGAGCCTTTCATCAAAAACATCTGGCTTCATGTCTTGACTCCCACTCAATCTTCAAGTCTTTAGTTCTCTGTCTTTCCTCATCAAATCTTCTTCTTTTTTTCTATTCTCTTCCATCTAATAAAATTAAATAGCAATTTCTTTATGAGGTAAAGTTCTAACAACAGTTAAAAGTTGCCCTATGTACATTAATGGGTGATGAGACCGATATTTTTAGTTTGTTTTTTTTCTTTCATAAACTATCTGTTAGTAACAACCTAAATTCAATTCTGTCAAAATGCTACTAATTCCATTGATGGATTACAGTTATTAAGAACTATTTCTAATTGTATTCACTTATTTAAAAGCACAAAACTAGCTTCGTATTGAGAGCCTAGGGAATGATGACATGATTTTTGTTAAATCTATCATGCTAGGGTACTCAACAATCATTTCTTCTATCACAAGAAAAACAATATAACTATCAAAATGTGAATAAATCTGCATTTAAAAAGAAGCAGAGCCCATACCTTTGAGACTCGTTACTTGAATTAATTCCTTTGTTTTCATACAATTTGGATGAGGTAGCCGAGACAACACAGCACCTCGTGCCAAGACGGGAACACAACCCACTAGTGGGAAAGCAAAGCTTAAAATTGCAACTTTGAGAGGGACGGTGATAAAAGGAGACGGACAATATGCCTAAATGGGTATTTGAACCTATAAGATTCATCCTGAAATATGCAACCCACAAAACAAAAACACTCATTGATTTACTAGTGGAATTCAAAAGATGGCCCGAAGTCACAAAAAAAAATTGAAGTGCGAAATGGAATTGACGGAACCGGTTAGGTTACCTGCCGGAGTTGGTAAGTGGCGAAGGAGTTGAACGGAGCAGAGAAGTAGACATTTGCAGTTTGCAGCAGCAGAGACCCAGGAGAAAACGAGGGAGGTAGAGAGAAGCAGAGAGATTATCCACAAATATGCGATTCTATTTGGGTTTTCTAATTAATTAACCGCAAAATTTCATAATTAGCATTATTAATCACCCTTATTGCTACAAAACAGCAATACTAATTTTGTGAAACATATCAAATCTAGATAATACTCCGGACTATAGTAGTGGGTAAGTTATTGTTGTGTATATAAATCTACTAGTAAAATTAAGTATTTTATCGTTTTTCTTATTATTCATTCCAAGTAGTTTGTCCATAATAACGAAAAAAAGTTAATTTTATTTGAAAGTTTTAATGTTAGAATTATGTTTGATCCTAATTTTTATAATAAATATTTAAAATTTAAATGTACTTTTTTATAATAAAAAAACATGAAATATAATTTGAATGGGGATAATTTATAAATAAAAAAAATTAGAATAAATTTGAAAAAAAAAAAAACTTAAAAAATGAAAGTGAAAACTGAGTTTTAGGCGTTTCCCAGATTCCCAATACAAATTCAAATTATTTTCAAAAAAAATGACCAAATGGATTTATTGTTACTACTTCCCTACACTTACTTCATTGTCATCGTCGCTTAATCAAAATAAAATTGAATTATCGACTTTACAGTATATATTATTTGAAAATAAAATAAAATATATATATAATGATGATACAGTAATCATATTGTCGACATACAATAATTTCATTCTAAATCATCATGGTTATTATCGATTTCAAATCTAGGTTATGGTAACTTCAAATATTAAGTCAGAAAGTAGACTCTGTCATGTCTAATTTCAAACATAAGGTGAAGTTCAAAACAAACATTTTTAGATATGCATGTTTTTCTACTTTAATCAAATAAATTTTCGTAACGAGTATATGTCTTATTTCTTGCCTTATCTTTACTTAATCAATAAAGTAGGTTCGTTCAAAAAATCCAACACCTTTGGGACATGTCTTCCACCAACGGTTAACCATTAAGGATCACGTTTTATGCATAACCGTTGGTCTACACAAATAAAGAAGCATAATAAACACTTCGCAACTCCTACAAAATATTAACCGTTCAGCTTACAATATTTATTAAATAAATCGGTACTACTTCTTAGCATTGTAAAGCATGTCAAAATTTGCATTACACTAGGTTCCCGCCGCTATGTGCATATCCGAGGAAGAGTCGAACCACAAGGAGTCTTTATGTTTCCCTAGCTCAAACTTATGCAACTTTTACCAGTTATATCAAAGTGTCCCTTCATCTCAGATAAAATCTGTCCAGTTCACTTGGCTTATGCAGCCTATATTAGACGAAAATATTCGGTATGAAATAAGTCACGGAAAACATGTTTTAATGAAAGATGACTCCCATCAAATACCAAACACATCTTTCTCTTGGGCTAGTAAGTTCCATCAACTCAAACATGACATGTTATTTTACACACTGAAAACGATTGCATTATTCGTCCATACAGAGACTGGCATAGTAGAATACTTGTACAGATGCAGAATTTCTTAGGTGGGGGGCAAAAGAGGGTTCCGTTAGGGAGGAGGCAGAGGTTATCAATGCTGACCAAAACAGCCACTCCCCACAGAACAAGTTTTGCAAGTTTGAAGCTCATAAATTATGTCAACGTAAAGGATGCTTTTTACTCCCCACCTCCTGCGCGTCATAAAGGTACAAAATAAAGAGAAAAGAGGAACAAAAAGAAAAGGCATTCCCTTTTTGTGAAAAAATAAGCACCAGCCTGAGTTTGCACAAAGGCTTAACTACATTCCTGTACAGTGCAGGACTGTTGATAGTACATTCCAAATACAAACACAACAATTTGAGGGATTAAGCATTACACATAACAATATGCACCGAGTTTATATCGTACATTCTTACTTGTCAGTGCCTCGCGATGGCCTAGGATACCCTACTATAGCGGACAATTTCAGGGAAGTCGGCTTACAAAGGAAAAATTGCAAGGCACCTCCAGGCTTGGAGCATTACTTGCCACACAAACTTGTCACAGCTTTTCAGGGGCCATCTTCTAGGGCTGAATAATGAAGCAAAGAATTAGATTATTTCTACTAGCACACTCTTTTTTGTTCTCTTAACTCCCAATTTCAGGGTTGACCTGAACAGAGAATAAAGATACTTATTACAACAACAACATTCAGAGAATAAAGATACTTACTGCTTAAAATAAATCCTTGAAGCAGGCTTTGAGCTCTCTCTGCTTGCTCCGGAGTGCCTGATATTTGTATGATCTTATCTGTTACCTCGGGCCTATCCTCAATCAATTTAACATTTGCTCCTGACAACTGTCAGCAATAAAAATAATATAACTGTGATACTTGCTTTAGCCAAATGTGATTCTGAAATGAAGTGGGTGCGTTGAAGAAGCCAAACTGACCTCACTAATCTGAGCAAGCTTATTTCTTGATTTTGTTATCAGTTTGGGCGCTGCATGTGGAGGTATGACAACTTCCAATATACTTCTAGTGACCAATGTTACATGCATTCTGCAAAAAGAGAAAGTTAGGTTCAAAGACAGCAAACTGACATGGTTTAAGATAAAATAGAAAACTGTTACCTATTCAATCCGCTCGGAGGAATATCTTCACGACGCTCACTTTCATTTTGCTTGGCTATTTCACTGGCAGATGCCCCAGTTTCCTACAAAATAAACACCTTTTCAGGAAATATAGCAGGGGTTTATTAATCCAGGCTATCCTGCTAACTTGAAGTTTCTCTGAGAGAACTATGACTATTTGGCATGCTAACATTCAAGCTCATTAGGATGTCACATTAAAGGTTGGGGATTAGAAAATTTAGACTCATCCGGAAACAAGCAAGAAAAGAAATTAACTCACTTTTACTGGCTGTGCGATTGGTTTGGCTGGTGTATTTTGATAGATTGAAGTTGGAACATCATTAACACTGTAGTTTTGTTGAGATGGAGATGTGTTATTGAAAGAATTTTTGTCTGCTCCAATAGTACTCCTAGCAGGGCTTGAGGCAGGTATTGCTGGTGAGGGTATATCCTTTTGAAAGAACTCCCGATAAGTAAAACTCCGAAGCCTCGATGTCACTTCAACAAGAGCTTCTCTAGCTGCTTTGATCTCTCCAACAATCTGGAGATATGAAGAATTACATAGCACGTCCAGAAAAAACATAAGTCCAACAATTGGAGCCCAGTACTACTCTATCCAATAATTTGAATTCTCTTAAATGCTCTTATACGCAACCAGGAATTTATACTAAGACCATAACATTTAGGAAAATTAGTAGCAGCTGATAAAATTTCAGAGACAAGATTCCCCTTGTTGCACACTCTGTGTAACTTGCAAAAGGAATGCACTGCCCAAATATGCACCACCTCTGGTCATGAAAATCAAATTAGCTACCTTTTTATCATCATATTAGAAGCTTAAAAGAAAATTGACAGACCTGTATAACTTCATCAGTCCTTGACACACATGGTGGAAGTTCTTCCTTTGGTAGAATCTTGACAGTAGCACCAGTTATTTTCTGCATATCAGATAATAGTCCGTCTCTTCCTCCCAAACATTCAACTTCATCTGTTTGCACAACTAAACGAGTTGTAATAATATTTTCCTTCTCCGGAACAAGATCAACAATGCGGGTTTGAATATGCAAAAGAGCTTCCTGAGCAGGAAACAGCTCATCATCTGGACCCTAAAAGACAAATGTAAACCAGATATCTTTCAGAACCTTTTAAGCAGCATCCTAGAAAGATCATTTTATGAGGTCTATGCTTGATAGGGTGTAACAAATTTCATAAATGAGGCTAAAAAGAACAAACCTAATGGAATCCCATTCTAGAAAACAGCAAACTGAAATTAGAACTTTCATAGTAAAAAAACGGCAATAACTTACTGAGACCTGGACAAGAAAGAGTAGTGGGAGTACCTCATCAGACGAAATGATTATGACCTGTTCATCTGAGCTGGCAACGGGATTCAAAATCTTCACATCCACACCAATCTCATTCTGAAGCAACTCTATAATTCCATCTGATTCCCCAGCAACAGTATCAACCTTGTCAACTGGACATAGAATTCGGAACACAAGATCTTCAACATACATGACCTGCCCATTATCATTGTTGGGAGCGATTCCAGATTCAATGGAATATCCAGACGAGGATGAGGAATAGTTGTTGCTTCGACCACCGCTCATACCAGCAGGCAGCCTTGATCCAAAAGCAGACCCATTTTCAGACGTCCTGCGAGCTGTACTGTTCATGTGGGGAATAAATTCGTCATCAGGAGGGGCGAACCGTTCAGGAGAATGTGGCCGACCAGGAAAGTGACCCCGATCACGATGCTGGCTCTCCCTCAAGCGTGAGGAAATAATTTCTACAGCCTTTTTCACAGCATTTATTTCCCCAACAACCTGCAAGCAAACAAGTCTCAGACATAACATATAACGCTGAGCTACTAATGATTGCTTTCAAGCAGGCAGTAATTATCCAATACAATCCACCACATTTATACATTTACAAGTCCAATATACCTTGTACCTAAATATCATGATTTATATGACTCAGAAAAACTCAGAAATCATCAGTGATCAGACACAAGAAAATTAGCTTACAAATCAATAGCAGCAGTATTTTAACAATCTTTAATTAGAAATCTCCTCTGTGTAATACATCAGAAGGAAAAATTCAAGAGCATTGTCTGAGAATTACCTTAACGGCAGCAATATATCAGAGGAACTATAAGGAAAGGCAAAACAATCGCAAGTACAATATCCTTTTAGATGTTCAAATGAAGGCAATGAACTGCATTATTGTATCAATTTCCATATTTCTTTGAATTTTTTCAAAATCATCACGTGAACTTCAAGAGGAAAAATTAAATATGTTAAAGAATGACAGAAGTCCCACATTAGTGGTTAATGAGATGGGTGGACTCCTTATAAGGCTTGGGCAATCCTCCTCCCTTTGAGCTAGCTTTTGGGGTGTGAGTTAGGCCTAAGACCTAATTTAACATGGCATCAGAGCAGGCAAAGGTCCTGAGATCGAATCTCACCGCCACCAAAATCAAAAAGAATTTCCACGTGCTTGGCCCGTGAAAAAAAAATCAGGCCCGCACGTGAGGGGGCGTGTTGAGAATATAATCAAATAATAAAAGTGTGCTCTCTCTAACAGCTTAAGCTTTTAGATGAGATGGTTACACACTTCAACAATATAGTCCAAGATGCAAATGTTTTGATGGTTTCAGAAGGAAAATTGAGCAGGATATGCTCCAACATAGAGATGTGCCATCAAACCAGAAAGTATTATGCTTAAAAGAATGGCCCAAGAGTTTCGGTATCAATATGATCACCAGGAGATACAAGTTCCTAATGGAAATCAACAGTTAATTTGTTCTAATTGCTTTTAAAGCAAAATTTGTTAATGATGATTCAAATTTAAATGACACCTTGTTAAGGTCTCAGCTGAATCATTAAAATGAAAGCTCATTTTGACATACATATTGACCTCCGACCAATTGGTAAATGCCGGACATCAAATACTTCATTTGAAACATCCATTCAAGGCATTTTCACAGGTCAAAGCCCATACGATACAGGAGTAGGGAAAAGAGAAATCAGGCATCCTGATCGTTTGTTAATATGTACATACACGAGAACTAATATGCAACTAACACTAGACCAATGTCTATTTCAGAATTGAGTATGTGTGTCAGTGTGTGATATCACTGATATGCACTCCAGCTGATATTATCATCAGCTTGTTGCTATCCCTATGCCATCGTCACATTTTATAAAAAAGAAAGCACCATGTCTTTTCAGAAGAAAAAGAGCCACTTTCTGGATGCAAGCTTCAGTAATGACATAACCAAGGCCTCAGAAATTTTCCTGTGTTATAAAATGCTATAAATGTTACAGATGCTGCTTTAGTGCAGCCTAAAAATAAGTATCTCCATCCTTCCATCACACCACTTCCCTTCAGAACAAAAGAACAAACCAGAGGAAGACCAGAGATAAGGATAGAGAGAGAGAGAAGATTGGATCTTCAAAAAAACACAATCAATCGCAAGAGAACCAGCTGAGTTGATTCTTTAACCGGGTTCATTGAAGAGAGAGTTGTCTAAGACACAGAAAAAAAGAGAAACGAAATTCGAATTTATTGAGGACTAAATGTGGTTATTTAAAAATCACAAATCATTAATCACACAGGGTCAACATCTAAGTTGCTTGGATTCTTCAGTTTTGGTGCCGTATCCGTGTCAACACGACATGGGTGTGGGATCCGTACCAGATATGGTCAATCGATTTTGGGTACTTTGACCCAAGTCATCTGAGAAATTCGGGACAGATCTAATGATTTCTATAATCAAAACAAAAGTTATAGTGAAATTGAAGAAAAATGAATACCTCGTATATAGCAAGTTCATCGAATAGCTTGTATATAGCAATTTCTATGTCAGTCATTTTCCTTCTATCTCCTTCTAGGGTTCTATATTTTTCTCTGGATACCTTATAAGTTTTCCACATAATATCTCATAATTTAGACAAATAACTCTATTTGTAGATTTTTGAATTATTTTTACCCGAACCCCCTTAAAATTTAGATAATGAAGGATCCGACCTCTAGATCCACACCCGCATAGGACACCCGCTCACGAGTCCGAGCAACTTAGGACATTAATACCATCTAAATTACTGATCAAAAAGGAATCACAAATAATTAAGCTTCCCATGAATTAACTGGTCCATATCCATCATGTGAGAGACACTAACTTTTTACCAGAAGGGGTTAATGAAATGTTATTCACACTTCTTGACAAAGCAACTGAACATAGAGAAGGGAGATACCCTACTAAGCAATATTAGACTTAGATGAGCTTAAATGGAGTGACATGGACGATGAGGATTCATATAACCAAGACCAATTTACTTGGAATTGAAGTGTAGTAGTAATCGTAGCTATTTATAGATACACTACTCAGCATATAGCAGAAAACAATTTGGGTTGTCAAATGTAATTACAACCTCGACGGGGAATCTTAGTAGCTCAGTTGGTTGATTACCTAAACTTTCATCTTGTTGGTGAGGGTTCGATTCCCCACATCGTAATCCCCTCCCCCATTTTCCCTTCCCTACCCCTACCCCCAATTTATTTTATAAAAAGTAATTACAACCTCAGCTGGGAAGCTTAGTAGCTCAATTGGTTGGTTACTTGAACTTTCACCTTGTTGGTGAGGGCTCGCTTCCCCACATCGTAATCCCCTCCCCCATTTTCCCTATCCCTACCCCTACCCCCAATTTATTTTATAAAAAGTAATTACAACCTCGGCGGGGAAGCTTAGTAGCTCAGTTGGTTGGTTACTTAAACTTTCACCTTGTTGGTGAGGGCTCGATTCCCCACATCGTAATCCCCTCCCCCATTTTCCCTTCCCCTACCCCCAATTTTTTTATAAAAAAAGTAATTACAACCTCAGCCCCGTATTAACAAAACTCAGGAAAATAAATATAAGTGCTCAAAGATCATGGCTTAAAACATTAGGCATTCATTAAAGTGTCATTAGTCATTCATTATTTAAGCCATTTTGATTCAGATCTTTTTCATTTTTGTATCTGATCTGAACTCAGGTATCATCAGTCTCATTGTTAAGTGAACAAGTGTTCTTTTCTACTTAAGATACATGTTACCACTCCAACTTCTTATGCAATATCAGATGACTCCTAGCTCCAATGGTAGAGAAATTTTTCAAAGCTATCTTTGTCATTAGTTTCTTTCTATCAGCAACTATATATGTGCTTCAATTAATGGTATGGTTCTGGGTCACTTTATCAATAAGGATGTATAAAGTCACGGTATAAGGTCATGATTTTTGCTGGCTTGAAGTCCAATTCAAATTAACCTGAACAAGGGAATAAGATGTAAACCTGAACAATCTCCTCTGACATTGAAACGCAACGCGGCAAACTGTGATCTCTGGGCAAAATTCTAATATGTGTCTTAGTCTCCATCCTCATTTGCTCAATAATTTTCCCTCCTTTCCCTAGCAAACATCCCACATGCATTCTAGTCACCACCAACCTTGTTACCGCACGATTATTCCCACTGACACCTCTCATCCTAAACTCCTCCTCCACATCCATCCCACCACTGTACCCTCCTCCTCCACCTCCACCACTATCACTATCCAAAATCCTCTCATGTATCATCAGCAATGCCTCCTGAGCTGGCGAAAACGCCGGCATTCTACCATCAGGATCCCTCCTCCGAGTGTCCGAAATCTCAATGATACGTTCATCATCTCCTGGAATCAGTTCATGCACATTCACCCATGCCCCAGTATGCTGCCTAATCGCCTTAATAATACTCCCTGATTTCCCAATAACACCACCCGCCTTAACATCGTGGCATAAAATCCGGTAAGTAGTAGTCACCATAAGTGCAGGGTCCTGCATTTTCCGACCTCCACCACCTCCACCGGACACAGGACGTCGGTGATGAGTCGGTGCATAATGGTGAGGGTTGTTGTACCTCTGTTTAGTCCTGGGTAAGTTCTCGGATTCGTAATCCTGGTCGTAATAGTATCTCTTAGATCTTGATCTGTCCATTTCTTTTGGGGTTTCAAAAGTGTATCTCAGTGAATCTCGGAAACCCCAAATTACAAAATTAAGCTATTAGCGTTAGGGTTTTCTTCACAATTTTCCAACACACACACCAGAACAGAGCTTTTTTCTTACTGAAAAAGTCCAAAAACCCTAAATCAACTTGCCATAATCAAGCTTTTCTTCATCAATCTTCTTCAATCTGTTCATCATTTTTAGCTCTTTTTTTCTCTGCTTTATTTACTTGCTGTACGCAGCTTTTTATAATCTTTGATGATTGAAGGTATTTTTGGCGGTGTGGGACCCAATACAGTGGTGGCCGTGTAACTCACGTTCACCGCTTGACGTCGTCGTTTTTTTGGAAGAGTACTTTTTTTATCGACTATCTTAGTTTAAGGAAAAGACGGAAGGTTCCTTCTTTTGTTAGACTTGCCAGTCATACTTGAATTGGGGCCGCTGTTTGTTGGGGGAACTAATTACTTTGGCCGATAACTAACGAATTATTAATATATGTACTATGTAGTATGTAGTGTCTACTATTACCTGATTTTTGCCACTATTTTAATTTATTAAGCACTTTTTTAGGTCGAGGATTTTCATTTAACAGGATGAAGTAAGGGGGAAAAAAAATCGTATTCTTTATATTTATGAGCTATAATTAATGCATCCTATAGTGAAGTTAGAGGAAATCTCGTTTATATTATTTTTTCTCTTACTAAAGAAGATTTCAAGAATCTAAAATTACTCCTTTGATCAAGGAATAACTATATATTCACTGCATTACGACTTAACAAAACTAGTTACTTCAAGCTAAACTTTTAATACGAAGTCTTAAATCCATTTATTGAAATTCATACTTATTTCTATTTTCAAGGAATAAATATATTCACTTCATTACGACTTAACAAAATTAGTTACTTCAAGCTAAACTTTTAATATGAAGCCTTAAACATACTTATTTCTATTTACAATTCATTCTTCTAACTTTTTGAGGTACAAAATGAAATTATATATATATATATATATGTATATTAAAATTTAATTTCTATTTTGTTTTCTATGAAATTCTTTTATGAGCTAATGAGTTGTTTATATTGTGTAAGATTTTCATCCAAAATATTTACTCTATTTTTTTAATTTATTAAGCATTTTCGATATTTCATGGTGAATGATATATACAAACTACAGTAAATGCACATTGAAATATTCTAGAGGAAAATTCATATATACCTATATTTTCTAAAATAAAGAGGATTTCAAGAATCTAAAATTACTCATTTGATCAAGAAAAACAAATATTGACCAATTCATGGCATTAAAAAATTAATGTTAACATAACTACTATATCTATACATCTTAAATTCTCATTTGATCAACAAAAATTGACTAATTCATGACGTTAAAAAATTAATGTTCCTTTGATTTAGTCTTCTTTGATTTCTTTCTCACCAAATCTTACTCTTCTCTCTTTTCAGATTATATTCCTAAATATCCAGTACCTTATACATAATTTTTCATCATCTTCAAATCATGGTTGATTTTCAAAGCTTCATTTTGATATATCAATGGTGGAATCTAGTGATTTTAGGGAGGTGACTCAAGATACAGGTTTGAACCCATCGAGTTGAAGAGCGAAAGCCTCAAAACTGTACAAAATAAGATAATTGAAAATTTTCTTTAGATACAAGTTGCTTTTGGTATATCAACGTTTTAGTTGGCTATTAAAGAATCAACGTTACTTCGTTCGAGATAACCATCTTTGAAGGTTTTCAATTTTCCCAAAATTCATGTCATTTTTGCTAAGTTTCTGTCGAAGTTTTCCCCCAAAAATGTACTTTTTATCAATTTTTGTATTAGCCCAGTGACTTCTTCAATATTCACTCTCTATATAACACACATGTATGTCATATCTATGAAAATTGTATTTTAATTTGTATGCTTATGATTATATTTAAGAACATGTACTTGATATACACTCATAACATACATACAATATACATTTTAGATGATGATTCCTCCATATATATATAAAACATACACTTCACATACATTCATATATAATTGATATTTTCATATGTATTCGACTTTTATTTTTAAAAGATGTACATGTACAATTGTAATGGTATACTTTATTCTTCTCAAAGTAAGTAGGCGTTTGGCCATGGTATCGTGAGATGGAATCAGCGTTTGGACATGCGATTTTACGCTGATTCCATCTCATGATTCCATATCATGAGATGTGATACCATATTCTCCAAAAACCATGATATGGAATTATATGGGAATTCCATATCATGATTTGAGATATTTTAATACAAAAATTGATCCACGAGTTTATATTTTGTTAAAATAACCCCACATTTATATCTACTAACCATTTATTTCATATAGTGTTGGTGCGATTGATGGAACATATGTAGAGGTTCCTAAAGCGGTGCAACAAGCATATCGTAATCGCAAAGGAAGAACATCACAAAATGTCTTATGTGCTTGTGATTTTGATATGCGATTTACCTTTGTTGTTGTTGGTTGGAAGGTACTGCACATGATAGTAAAGTACTTGAGAATGCACTTGTTGAACCAACGTCATAATTTTCATTTCCGCCACATGGTAACTTTAAATTACATCCTTAGAATAAATATTATTTATTTACACAAAGCTGTCTCATTTACGTCACATATGCTTTTAGTAATTCTTTATAAAATGTTTGTTGGTAGATAAATATTATGTTGTTGATGCTGGTTTCCGAAACACAAAAGGATATTTAGCTCCATACAAAGGACTACGCTATCATTTGCAAGATTACCGAGGAAGTGAAAGAGAGCCTCAAAATGCCAAAGAACTGTTTAATTATAGGCATTCATCTCTACGCAATGTGATTGAACGGACTTTTGGAGCTTGGAAAAATAGATTTAGAATACTGAAACAAGGCATGAACCATTATGATATTGATGCACAAGTGAAAATTGTCATAGCTTGTGCAGTGTTACAT